>JBBDGT010000329.1:45811-94319 GCA_037306005.1 Rhinophrynus dorsalis | reverse complement strand
AACAGGTAGGTACGAGGGTAGGAGAGAACAGGTAAGTACAAGGGGAGTAGAGAACAGGTAGGTGGCAGTAAAGATAAATCCTGATATTTTGAACTTCTTCTTCAGGCCGAATCACGAGCTGAATTTGCAGAAAAATCGGTGGCAAAACTAGAAAAAACCATTGATGATCTGGAAGGTAAAACTCCTCTTTATACTGTATTGTACCCCAGTGTAGTTACCCCATCCTTCTACCCTCCTGCCACCTGTAGTTACCCCTTCCTTATACCCTCCTGCCACCTGTAATTCCCCTATCCTTGTATCCACCTGCACCTGTAATTACTCCATCCTTGTACCCTCCTCTCATCCGTGTAATTACCCCCATCCTTGTACCCTCCTCTCACCAGTGTAATTACCCTCATCCTTGTACCCTCCTCTCACCAGTGTAATTACCCCCATCCTTGTACCCTCCTCTCACCAGTGTAATTACCCCATCCTTGTACCCTCCTCTCACCAGTGTAATTACCCTCATCCTTGTACCCTCCTCTCACCAGTGTAATTACCCCATCCTTGTACCCTCCTCTCACCAGTGTAATTACCCCATCCTTGTACCCTCCTCTCACCAGTGTAATTACCCCATCCCTGTACCCTTCTCTCACCAGTGTAATTACCCCATCCTTGTACCCTCCTCTCACCAGTGTAATTACCCCATCCTTGTACCCTCCTCTCACCAGTGTAATTACCCCCATCCTTGTACCCTCCTCTCACCAGTGTAATTACCCCCATCCTTGTACCCTCCCCTCACCAGTGTAATTACCCCATCCTTGTACCCTCCTCTCACCAGTGTAATTACCCCATCCTTGTGCTCTCCTCTCACCAGTGTAATTACCCCATCCTTGTACCCTCCTCTCACCAGTGTAATTACCCCATCCTTGTACCCTCCTCTCACCAGTGTAATTACCCCCATCCTTGTACCCTCCTCTCACCAGTGTAATTACCCCATCCTTGTACCCTCCTCTCACCAGTGTAATTACCCCATCCTTGTACCCTCCTCTCACCAGTGTAATTACCCCATCCCTGTACCCTTCTCTCACCAGTGTAATTACCCCATCCTTGTACCCTCCTCTCACCAGTGTAATTACCCCATCCTTGTACCCTCCTCTCACCAGTGTAATTACCCCCATCCTTGTACCCTCCTCTCACCAGTGTAATTACCCCATCCTTGTACCTTCCTCTCACCAGTGTAATTACCCCCATCCTTGTTCCCTCCTCTCACCAGTGTAATTACCCCCATCCTTGTACCCTCCTCTCACCAGTGTAATTACCCCATCCTTGTACCCTCCTTTCACCAGTGTAATTACCCCATCCCTGTACCCTCCTTTCACCAGTGTAATTACCCCATCCCTGTACCCTTCTCTCACCAGTGTAATTACCCCGTCCTTGTGCCCTCCTCTCACCAGTGTAATTACCCCATCCTTGTACCCTCCTCTCACCAGTTTAATTACCTCATCTTTGTACCCGCCTCTCACCAGTGTAATTACCCCATCCTTGTACCTTCCTCTCACCAGTGTTATTACCCCATCCCTGTACCCTCCTACAACCTGTAATTACTGCATCCTTGTACCCTCCTACCACCTGTAATCACCCAATCCTTGTACCCTCCTACTACCTGTAATTACCCCATCCCTGTACCCTCCTACCACCAGTAATTACCCCATCCTTGTACCCTCCTACCACCTGTAACACCCCTATCCTTGTACCCTCCTCTCACCAGTGTTATTACCTCATCCTTGTTACTCGTCTCACCAGTGTAATTACCCCATGATTGTGTGTATGTATCTGTATACCTGTGTGTATATAACTGTGTGTGTATATGTCTGTATATCTGTTTGTATATAACTGTGTGTGTGTATGTATCTGTATACCTGTGTGTATATAACTGTATGTGTATATGTTTGTATATCTGTTTGTATATAACTGTGTGTGTGTGTGTGTGTGTGTGTGTGTGTGTATGTCTGTATATGTGTTTGTATAGAACTATGTATATGTTTGTATATATGTATATAACTGTGTGTGAGTATATGTCTGTATATGTGTGTGTATATATGATGGTGTGTGTATATGTCTGTATATCTGTATATATACGACTTTGTGTGTGTGTATATGTATGTATATCTGTGTGTATATGATTGTGTGTTGTGTAAGTCTGTATATCTGTGTGTATATGACTGTGTGTTGTTTAAAGGAGCAGTAAACTTCTTTTATGAAAACACATTTTATAGAAATTTTTCTGCTGAATAAAACAAGGTCACTCCCATTGCTGTCAGATGTTTTATTCAAAATTATAGCAGTTTAAATCATCAGGAAGTGACTTTACTGTGTTTACTTCCTGATAGTTCTAACTGACAGAAAGAGAATTTACTGTGTTTACTTCCTGATAGTTCTAACTGACAGGAAGATAATTTACTGTGTTTACTTCCTGATAGTTCTAACTGACAGGAAATGAATTTACTGTGTGATTACTTCCTGATAGTTCTAACTGACAGGAAATGAATTTACTGTGTTTACTTCCTGATAAATCTAACTGACAGGAAGTGACTCAGCAGTTTCTATCACATTCTATGGAGAACTGTATGTCTCTGACTTTTCTGACTTTCCTCTCCATTAGAATCTAACAGGAAATCTAATTAGAAATTGACCACTAGAGGGCACTGCTAATGTACAAAAACATGGGTTTAAACTGTAATAACTCTGGAAATAGAAATCTCTTGGCAGTGGGAGTACCCTTATTTTACTCAATAGGAAAATCCCTAAATATATATTTTTTTTCATAAAAAAGTTTACTGCTTCTTTAAGCCTGTGTATATGTAAGTGTATGATTGTGTGTATATGACTGTGTGTTGTTTAAGTCTGTGTATCTGTCTGTATGTGATTGTGTGTATATGTCTGCAGATCTGTGTGTATGAGTGTGTGTGTTATGTATTTCTGTATGGTTATCTGTGTGTATATGATTGTGTGTGTATATGTCTGTATATATGTGTATATGATTGTGTGTGTGTGTGTGTGTGTGTGTGTGTGTATATGTCTGTATATATGTGTATATGATTGTGTGTGTGTGTATATGTCTGTATACCTGTGTGTATATGTATATTTGTGTGTATATAACTGTGTGTATGTATATATATATATCTTTGTGTGTGTTGTGCATTTCTGTCTGTATATCAGTGTATACGAATGTGTTTTTGTGTATGTGTCTGTTGGTCTGTCCTGTACTGTGTGTGATTTAGTCTGTGGACATTAATTCAGAACTCACTTATTCTCCTGTCATTCTGTCTTTTATTTCTATTTCATATTGCTGTCTCCTCTGTATCTGTACTATGTCTCTTCTGTATCTGTACTGTGTCCCCTCTGTATCTGTACTATGTCTCCTCTGTATCTGTACTATGTCCCCTCTGTATCTGTACTATGTCTCCTCTGTATCTGTACTATGTCCCCTCTGTATCTGTACTATGTCCCCTCTGTATCTGTACTGTGTCACCTCTCTATCTGTACTATGTCCCCTCTGTATCTGTACTATGTCTCCTCTGTATCTGTACTACGTCTCCTCTCTATCTGTACTATGTCTCCTCTGTATCTGTACTATGTCTCCTCGGTATCTGTACTATGTCTCCCCTCTATCTGTACTATGTCTCCTCTGTATCTGTACTATGTCTCCTCTCTATCTGTACTATGTCCCCTCTGTATCTGTACTATGTCTCCTCTGTATCTGTACTATGTCTCCTCTCTATCTGTACTATGTCCCCTCTGTATCTGTACTATGTCCCCTCTGTATCTGTACTATGTCACCTCTCTATCTGTACTATGTCCCCTCTGTATCTGTACTATGTCCCCTCTGTATCTGTACTATGTCCCCTCTGTATCTGTACAATGTCTCCTCTCTATCTGTACTATGTCTCCTCTGTATCTGTACTATGTCCCCTCTGTATCTGTACTATGTCCCCTCTCTATCTGTACTATGTCTCCTCTCTATCTGTACTATGTCTCCTCTGTATCTGTACTATGTCCCCTCTGTATCTGTACTATGTCTCCTCTCTATCTGTACTGTGTCTCCTCTCTATCTGTACTATGTACCCTCTGTATCTGTACTATGTCTCCTCGGTATCTGTACTATGTCTCCTCTATATCTGTACTATGTCCCCTCTGTATCTGTACTATGTCCCCTCTCTATCTGTACTATGTCCCCTCTGTATCTGTACTATGTCCCCTCTGTATCTGTACTATGTCCCCTCTGTATCTGTACTATGTCTCCTCTGTATCTGTACTATGTCTCCTCTGTATCTGTACTATGTCTCCTCTCTATCTGTACTATGTCTCCTCTCTATCTGTACTATGTTCCCGCTCTATCTGTACTATGTCTCCACTGTATCTGTACTATGTCTCCTCTGTATCTGTACTATGTCCCCTCTGTATCTGTACTATGTCTCCACTGTATCTGTACTATGTCCCCTTTCTATCTGTACTATGTCTCCTCTGTATCTGTACTATGTCTCCTCTCTATCTGTACTATGTCTCCTCTGTATCTGTACTATGTCTCCTCTGTATCTGTACTATGTCTCCTCTCTATCTGTACTGTGTCCCCTCTGTATCTGTACTATGTCCCCTCTTTATCTGTACTATGTCTCCTCTGTATCTGTACTATGTCTCCTCTGTATCTGTACTGTGTCTCCTCTCTATCTGTACTATGTCTCCTCTGTATCTGTACTATGTCTCCTCTGTATCTGTACTATGTCCCCTCTGTATCTGTACTATGTCTCCTCTCTATCTGTACTATGTCTACTCTGTATCTGTACTGTGTCTCCTCTGTATCTGTACTATGTCCCCTCTGTATCTGTACTATGTCCCCTCTGTATCTGTACTATGTTCCCTCTCTATCTGTACTATGTCTCCTCTCTATCTGTACTGTGTCTCCTCTGTATCTGTACTATGTCCCCTCTGTATCTGTACTATGTTCCCTCTCTATCTGTACTATGTCTCCTCTCTATCTGTACTATGTCTCCTCTGTATCTGTACTGTGTCTCCTCTGTATCTGTACTATGTCCCCTCTCTATCTGTACTATGTCCCCTCTGTATCTGTACTATGTTCCCTCTCTATCTGTACTATGTCTCCTCTCTATCTGTACTATGTCTCCTCTCTATCTGTACTGTGTCTCCTCTGTATCTGTACTATGTCTCCTCTGTATCTGTACTATGTCCCCTCTGTATCTGTACTATGTCTTCTCTCTATCTGTACTATGTCTCCTCTGTATCTGTACTGTGTCTCCTCTGTATCTGTACTATGTCTCCTCTGTATCTGTACTGTGTCTCCTCTGTATCTGTACTATGTCCCCTCTGTATCTGTACTATGTTCCCTCTCTATCTGTACTATGTCTCCTCTCTATCTGTACTATGTCTCCTCTGTATCTGTACTGTGTCTCCTCTGTATCTGTACTATGTCTCCTCTGTATCTGTACTATGTCCCCTCTGTATCTGTACTATGTCTCCTCTCTATCTGTACTATGTCTCCTCTCTATCTGTACTATGTCTCCTCTGTATCTGTACTGTGTCTCCTCTGTATCTGTACTATGTCTCCTCTGTATCTGTACTGTGTCTCCTCTGTATCTGTACTGTGTCCCCTCTGTATCTGTACTATGTCTCCTCTGTATCTGTACCATGTCCCCTCTGTATCTGTACTATGTCTCCTCTCTATCTGTACTATGTCTCCTCTGTATCTGTACTATGTCTCCTCTCTATCTGTACTATGTCTCCTCTGTATCTGTACTATGTCTCCTCTGTATCTGTACTATGTCCCCTCTGTATCTGTACTGTGTCCCCTCTATATCTGTACTATGTCTCCTCTCTATCTGTACTATGTCCCCTCTGTATCTGTACTATGTTCCCTCTGTATCTGTACTATGTCTCCTCTGTATCTGTACTATGTCTCCTCTGTATCTGTACTATGTCCCCTCTGTATCTGTACTATGTCTCCTCTGTATCTGTACTATGTCCCCTCTGTATCTGTACTATGTCTCCTCTCTATCTGTACTATGTCTCCTCTGTATCTGTACTATGTCTCCTCTGTATCTGTACTATGTCCCCTCTGTATCTGTACTATGTCACCTCTCTATCTGTACTATGTCTCCTCTCTATCTGTACTATGTCCCCTCTGTATCTGTACTATGTCTCCTCTGTATCTGTACTATGTCACCTCTGTATCTGTACTGTGTCTCCTCTCTATCTGTACTATGTCTCCTCTGTATCTGTACTATGTCTCCTCTGTATCTGTACTATGTCCCCTCTCTATCTGTACTATGTCTCCTCTCTATCTGTACTATGTCTCCTCTGTATCTGTACTGTGTCTCCTCTGTATCTGTACTATGTCCCCTCTGTATCTGTACTGTGTCTCCTCTGTATCTGTACTATGTCTCCTCTGTATCTGTACTGTGTCTCCTCTGTATCTGTACTATGTCCCCTCTGTATCTGTACTATGTCACCTCTCTATCTGTACTGTGTCTCCTCTCTATCTGTACTATGTCTCCTCTGTATCTGTACTATGTCTCCTCTGTATCTGTACTATGTCTCCTCTATATCTGTACTATGTCTCCTCTGTATCTGTACTATGTCCCCTCTGTATCTGTACTATGTCTCCTCTGTATCTGTACTATGTCTCCTCTCTATCTGTACTATGTCTCCTCTGTATCTGTACTATGTCACCTCTCTATCTGTACTATGTCCCCTCTGTATCTGTACTATGTCCCCTCTGTATCTGTACTATGTCCCCTCTCTATCTGTACTATGTCCCCTCTCTATCTGTACTATGTCCCCTCTGTATCTGTACTATGTCCCCTCTGTATCTGTTCTATGTCTCCTCTGTATCTGTACTATGTCCCCTCTCTATCTGTACTATGTCTCCTCTCTATCTGTACTGTGTCCACTCTGTATCTGTACTATGTCCCCTCTGTATCTGTACTATGTCTCCTCTGTATCTGTACTATGTCTCCTCTCTATCTGTACTATGTCTCCTCTGTATCTGTACTATGTCCCCTCTGTATCTGTACTATGTCTCCTCTCTATCTGTACTATGTCTCCTCTCTATCTGTACTATGTCTCCTCTGTATCTGTACTATGTCTCCTCTGTATCTGTACTATGTCTCCTCTGTATCTGTGCTATGTCTCCTCTCTATCTGTACTATGTCTCCTCTGTATCTGTACTATGTCTCCTCTGTATCTGTACTATGTCTCCTCGGTATCTGTACTATGTCCCCTCTCTATCTGTACTATGTCCCCTCTGTATCTGTACTATGTCTCCTCTGTATCTGTACTATGTCTCCTCTGTATCTGTACTATGTCCCCTCTGTATCTGTGCTATGTCTCCTCTGTATCTGTACTATGTCCCCTCTCTATCTGTACTATGTCTCCTCTCTATCTGTACTATGTCTCCTCTGTATCTGTACTATGTCTCCTCTCTATCTGTACTATGTCTCCTCTGTATCTGTACTATGTCCCCTCTCTATCTGTGCTATGTCTCCTCTGTATCTGTACTATGTCCCCTCTCTATCTGTACTATGTCTCCTCTCTATCTGTACTATGTCTCCTCTGTATCTGTACTATGTCCCCTCTCTATCTGTGCTATGTCTCCTCTGTATCTGTACTATGTCTCCTCGGTATCTGTACTATGTCCCCTCTCTATCTGTACCATGTCCCCTCTGTATCTGTACTATGTCTCCTCTGTATCTGTACTATGTCTCCTCTGTATCTGTACTATGTCCCCTCTGTATCTGTACTATGTCTCCTCTCTATCTGTACTGTGTCCCCTCTGTATCTGTACTATGTCCCCTCTGTATCTGTACTATGTCTCCTCTGTATCTGTGCTATGTACCCTCTGTATCTGTACTATGTCTCCTCTGTATCTGTACTATGTCTCCTCTCCCTCCTCTCTATCTGTACTATGTCTCCTCTCTCCTTGGGCTGTCTCCTCTCCCTTTTCCCTATCTATGCTATATTTCTGCGCTCCTGGACTGCCCGCACTCTCTTCACACTGCCCCGTGTCCCTCTCTGGTGCTTCTGCTGTCTAGATGAGGTCTATGCTCAGAAGATGAAGTATAAGTCCATCAGTGAGGAGCTGGACAATGCCCTCAATGACATCACCTCTCTCTGAGCCCGAGGTCACTTGGCACTTCTTCTCCTACCACCATCTGCCTATTCTCCAAGTCTTTACACCGCACTCCTCTCCCGGGACATGTCTGTCTTCTGCCGACCGTCAAAGCATGTCTCACCTTTCAGCACAAGAGGTCTCTTCACTGCCATTTACTGCACTGTATTTCTGTGGATGTCTCTTCTCCCATTAATGCATGTTTGCCTTCTCTCTACCAATGGGACTACTGTCCTGTGTCGGTCTGACTGTCTCATTGAACGTCTTTACAAAGTGGCATCTCTTGTTTTCTTGCATGTGTCTATGCTTATGACTGCCAACAAATATTTGTTTACCAATCACTGCCTGTTCACTTTTATTTTCCCTGCATCCCTCTTTTCTGGTCCCAGGATGCCATTATAATAAAACCTATAAGTCTTTGTCCTTCAGGGCTCTAAGCATTTCCTGGTCTCTCCTTCAGTATCCCTGTCTTCTGCCCCCGAAGTCACTCATGCTTGGATTCATCCTTTCTCCTCCTACTGGGGTCTGTGAGTGTGTGCGATACACTGTGTGTGTGCGATACTGTGAGCGTGTGCGATACACTGTATGTGTGCAGTACTGTGAGTGTGTGTGATATATTGTCTGTGTTATACTGTGAGTGTGTGCGATACACTGTGTGCGATACTGTGAGTGTGTGCGATACACTGTGTGTGTGCAATACTGTGAGCGTGTGCGATACACTGTGTGTGTGCAGTACTGTGAGTGTGTGTGATATATTGTCTATGTTATACTGTGAGTGTGTGCGATAGTGTGTTTCAGTCAGTGTGTAGGTGTGTGTGTGACTATTGAAGTGTGTAGTGTGTCAGCCAGCCCATGTATGTGTATGGCCCAGGTGCAGTTATGTGCGTGGGACCCTAGGGGTCCTTATCATTGGTCTACAGGAAAATTAAGCCTAAATTGGGCAGAGCGAGGGCAGCCTGACCACTGTATCTGCCATCTCTTCACTTTCTGTCCCTGACTTCTCCCTGTTCCTCTGTGCTGATCACTTAATAAACATTTTCTCCTCTCTGAGCTTCTGGTCTTTTCTTCTTCTCTGTCTGTACGTTTCACTTTACCCATAATGTAGACCACGGCTGGACAATTGTGGTTCTTAGGTTTTAGGATTGCTCAGTTTAATCCCAGACTGATTAATTAAATGGTCGATACACAGTTGTACCCAATTGTGCTAAAGCAAGGATATGTCACAATCGTCCTGTTAGTGGCTCCTATCAGACTGGTCCTCTGCCCCTTTACATCTAAACAGAAGGATCTGTAGTTCACAGACATCAACAGGAACAGACCAGTCACTTGTCAACACCCTGTCAGAATGAGGCCTAAAGGTACGGGGACGAGAGAGGGATTCACATGTAGGACACTTATAAAAACGCCCGCTTCAGGGTAACCCTGATTCCTGTACAGTCCTGTAAAAGGCAACTTTTATAACCGTCCTGCATTTAAAGAGATATCTGTTCACCTTACCTATAGGTACCATACAGGAGAGGAGCCAATGAGTGTGTACTTCCGTCCAATATTTGTGTTATGTGAGATATCAGTCTGGATCAAAGGGGGATTTGCATGTGCACAATAACGGTCAGAGAAGCTCAGCTCTAAACAAGACTGCCTTATAAATCTATAGGACTGGTGTCCTACCCCAGGGTGCAGTCTCTATAGGAATGGTGTCCTACCCTCAGGGTGCAGTATCTATAGGAATGGTGTCCTACCCAGGGTGCAGTCTCTATAGGAATAATGTCCTACCCCCAGGGTGCAGTCTCTATAGGAATGGTATCCTACCCAGGGTGCAGTCTCTATAGGAATGGTATCCTACCCAGGGTACAGTCTCTATAGGAATGGTGTCCTACCCAGGGTGCAGTCTCTATAGAAATGGTGTCCTACCCCAGGGTGCAGTCTCTATAGGAATGGTGTCCTACCCAGGGTGCAGTATCTATAGGAATGGTATCCTACCCCAGGGTGCAGTATCTATAGGAATGGTGTCCTACCCAGGGTGCAGTATCTATAGGAATGGTGTCCTACCCAGGGTGCAGTATCTATAGGAATGGTGTCCTACCCAGGGTGCAGTATCTATAGGAATGGTATCCTACCCCAGGGTGCAGTATCTATAGGAATGGTGTCCTACCCAGGGTGCAGTATCTATAGGAATGGTGTCCTACCCAGGGTGCAGTATCTATAGGAATGGTGTCCTACCCAGGGTGCAGTATCTATAGGAATGGTATCCTACCCCAGGGTGCAGTATCTATAGGAATGGTGTCCTACCCAGGGTGCAGTATCTATAGGAATGGTGTCCTACCCAGGGTGCAGTCTCTATAGGAATGGTGTCCTACCCCCAGGGTGCAGTCTCTATAGGAATGGTGTCCTACCCAGGGTGCAGTAACTATAGGAGTGGTGTCCTACCCAGGGTGCAGTATCTATAGGAATGGTGTCCTACCCAGGGTGCAGTCTCTATAGGAATGGTGTCCTACCCCCAGGGTGCAGTCTCTATAGGAATGGTGTCCTACCCAGGGTGCAGTAACTATAGGAGTGGTGTCCTACCCAGGGTGCAGTATCTATAGGAATGGTGTCCTACCCCCAGGGTGCAGTCTCTATAGGAGTGGTGTCCTACCCAGGGTGCAGTCTCTATAGGAGTGGTGTCCTACCCAGGGTGCAGTATCTATAGGAATGGTGTCCTACCCCCAGGGTGCAGTCTCTATAGGAATGGTGTCCTACCCTGGGTGCAGTATCTATAGGAATGGTGTCCTACCCAGGGTGCAGTATCTATAGGAATGGTGTCCTACACCCAGGGTGCAGTCTCTATAGGAATGGTGTCCTACCCAGGGTGCAGTATCTATAGGAATGGTGTCCTACCCAGGGTGCAGTCTCTATAGGAATGGTGTCCTACCCCCAGGATGTAGTCTCTATAGGAATGGTGTCCTACCCAGGGTGCAGTCTCTATAGGGATGGTGTCCTACCCAGGGTGCAGTATCTATAGGAATGGTGTCCTACCCCAGGGTGCAGCCTCTATAGGAATAATGTCCTACCCCCAGGATGTAGTCTCTATAGGAATGGTGTCCTACCCAGGGTGCAGTCTCTATAGGAATGGTGTCCTACCCCCAGGATGCAGTATCTATAGGAATGGTGTCCTACCCAGGGTGCAGTCTTTATAGGAATGGTGTCCTACCCAGGGTGCAGTATCTATAGGACTGGTGTCCTACCCCAGGGTGCAGTCTCTATAGGAATGGTGTCCTACCCCAGGATGCAGTATCTATAGGAATGGTGTCCTACCCAGGGTGCAGTCTCTATAGGAATGGTGTCCTACCCAGGGTGCAGTATCTATAGGAATGGTATCCTACCCCCAGGGTGCAGTATCTCTATAGGAATGGTGTCCTACCCCCAGGGTTCACTATCTATAGGAATGGTATCCTACCCCCAGGGTTCAGTATCTATAGGAATGGTATCCTACCCCCAGGGTGCAGTATCTATAGGAATGGTGTCCTACCCCCAGGGTGCAGTATCTATAGGAATGGTATCCTACCCCAGGGTGCAGTATCTATAGGAATGTTGTCCTACCCCCAGGGTGCAGTCTCTATAGGAATGGTGTCCTACCCCCAGGGTTCAGTATCTATACGAATGGTGTCCTACCCCCAGGGTGCAGTCTCTATAGGAATGGTATCCTACCACCAGGGTGCAGTCTCTATAGGAATGGTATCCTACCCCCAGGGTGCAGTCTCTATAGGAATGGTGTCCTACCCAGGGTGCAATCTCTATAGGAATGGTGTCCTACCCCAGGGTGCAGTATCTATAGGAATGGTGTCCTACCCAGGGTGCAGTATCTATGGGAATGGTGTCCTACCCCCAGGGTGCAGTATCTATAGGAATGGTATCCTACCCCAGGGTGCAGAATCTATAGGAATGGTATCCTACACCCAGGGTGCAGTAACTATAGGAATGGTGTCCTACCCAGGGTGCAGTATCTATAGGAATGAAGTCCTACCACCAGGGTGCAGTCTCTATAGGAATGGTATCCTACCCAGGGTGCAGTCTCTATAGGAATGGTATCCTACCCCCAGGGTGCAGTATCTCTATAGGAATGGTGTCCTACCCCCAGGGTTCAGTATCTATAGGAATGGTGTCCTACCCCAGGGTGCAGTATCTATAGGAATGTTGTCCTACCCTCAGGGTGCAGTCTCTATAGGAATGGTGTCCTACCCCCAGGGTTCAGTATCTATAGGAATGGTGTCCTACCCCCAGGGTTCAGTATCTATAGGAATGGTGTCCTACCCCCAGGGTGCAGTATCTATAGGAATGGTGTCCTACCCCCAGGGTGCAGTCTCTATAGGAATGGTATCCTACCCCAGGGTGCAGTCTCTATAGGAATGGTATCCTACCCCCAGGGTGCAGTCTCTATAGGAATGGTATCCTACCCCCAGGGTGCAGTCTCTATAGGAGTGGTGTCCTACCCAGGGTGCAGTCTCTATAGGAATGGTGTCCTACCCAGGGTGCAGTAACTATAGGAATGGTGTCCTACCCAGGGTGCAGTATCTATAGGAATGGTGTCCTACACCCAGGGTGCAGTATCTATAGGAATGGTGTCCTACCCAGGGTGCAGTATCTATAGGAATGGTATCCTACCCAGGGTGCAGTATCTATAGGAGTGTTGTCCTACCCAGGGTGCAGTATCTATAGGAATAGTGTCCTACCCAGGGTGCAGTATCTATAGGAGTGTTGTCCTACCCAGGGAGCAGTATCTATAGGAATGGTGTCCTACCCAGGGTGTAGTCTCTATAGGAATGGTGTCCTACCCAGGGTGCAGTATCTATAGGAATAGTGTCCTACCCAGGATGAAGTATCTATAGGAGTGTTGTCCTACCCAGGGTGCAGTATCTATAGGAGTGGTGTCCTACCCAGGGTGCAGTATCTATAGGAGTGGTGTCCTACCCAGGGTGCAGTATCTATAGGAGTGTTGTCCTACCCAGGGTGCAGTATCTATAGGAATAGTGTCCTACCCAGGGTGCAGTATCTATAGGAGCGTTGTCCTACCCAGGGTGCAGTATCTATAGGAATGGTGTCCTACCCAGGGTGCAGTCTCTGACCATTACTTTGCTGGTGTGCTAAAACAGAAGGCACCCTTGGTAGGACACCATTCCTCTAGAGCCTGCTGAATCCTATAGTAATAACCAGGGATGAGATAAGTGTCTCTGACCAACACTTTGCATTGGAGTGCAACCTGAGCCCCCAGCTGTGGAGGATACAGCTCCCATCATTCCCACTAACCACTGTCTGGAAGGGGAGGATGGAATGTGTAGTTCCTCAGTCTGTCCATCTTTGTGTCTAGATCAGTAGATTTCCGTCTCTTTTTACTCTAACTCGTCCTGGACTAGTCAAGGACCCCATTACGTCTTAAAGGTACAGTGTTTAATGTATATAAATAGTTACTCTTACATCCCACAATGTGAAGGAGAATAAAGTGCATTATATTATATAGAACAATTTCACTAAATATACATTTGAAAATTTCACTAAATATACATTTGCAGTAGAGGGGGACAACAAATGGCACACCCCAATATCACCCCAAAAAACTAATCCTCTTTACACCTGAAGCCTGAGAGATCTTTAATTCAGTGAATAGGTGAGGCCTGCCATTAGGTGACACCTGCAGTGAGTGGAGGGGCCTGCCATTAGGGAACACCTGTAGTGAGTGGGAGGGGTCTGTCATTAGGGGAACACCTGTAGTGAGTGGGAGGGGTCTGTCATTAGGGGAACACCTGCAGTGAGTGGAGGGGCCTGCCATTAGGGAACACCTGTAGTGAGTGGGAGGGGTCTGCCATTAGGGGAACACCTGTAGTGAGTGGGAGAGGTCTGTCATTAGGGGACACCTGCAGTGAGTGGGAGGAGGGGTCTGCCATTAGGGGACACCTGCAGTGAGTGGGAGGGGTCTGTCATTAGGGGAACACCTGCAGTGAGTGGGAGGAGTGGTCTGTCATTAGTGAACACCTGTAGTGAGTGGGAGAGGTCTGCCATTAGGGAACACCTGTAGTGAGTGGGAGGGGTCTGCCATTAGGGAACACCTGTAGTGAGTGGGAGGAGGGGTCTGCCATTAGGGAACACCTGTAGTGAGTGGGAGGGGTCTGCCATTAGGGAACACCTGTAGTGAGTGGGAGGGGTCTGCCATTAGGGAACACCTGCAGTGAGTGGGAGGGGTCTGCCATTAGGGAACACCTGTAGTGAGTGGGAGGAGGGGTCTGCCATTAGGGAACACCTGTAGTGAGTTGGAGGAGGGGTCTGTCATTAGGGAACACCTGTAGTGAGTGGGAGGAGAGGTCTGCCATTAGGGAACACCTGCAGTGAGTGGGAGGAGGGGTCTGCCATTAGGGAACACCTGTAGTGAGTGGGAGGAGGGGTCTGCCATTAGGGAACACCTGCAGTGAGTGGGAGGAGGGGTCTGCCATTAGGGAACACCTGTAGTGAGTGGGAGGAGGGGTCTGCCATTAGGGGACAACTGTAGTGAGTGGGAGGAGGGGTCTGTCATTAGGGAACACCTGTAGTGAGTGGGAGGAGGGGTCTGCCATTAGGGGACACCTGCAGTGAGTGGGAGGAGGGGTCTGCCATTAGGGGAACACCTGCAGTGAGTGGGAGGAGGGGTCTGCCATTAGGGAACACCTGTAGTGAGTGGGAGGAGGGGTCTGCCATTAGGGGACACCTGTAGTGAGTGGGAGGAGAGGTCTGCCATTAGGGGACAACTGTAGTGAGTGGGAGGAGGGGTCTGCCATTAGGGAACACCTGTAGTGAGTGGGAGGATGGGTCTGCCATTAGGGGAACACCTGCAGTGAGTGGGAGGAGGGGTCTGCCATTAGGGAACACCTGTAGTGAGTGGGAGGAGGGGTCTGCCATTAGGGGAACACCTGCAGTGAGTGGGAGGAGGGATCTGCCATTAGGGAACACCTGTAGTGAGTGGGAGGGGTCTGCCATTAGGGAACACCTGCAGTGAGTGGGAGGAGGGGTCTGCCATTAGGGAACACCTGTAGTGAGTGGGAGGAGGGGTCTGCCATTAGGGGACACCTGCAGTGAGTGGGAGGAGGGGTCTGTCATTAGGGAACACCTGTAGTGAGTGGGAGGAGTGGTCTGTCATTAGGGAACACCTGCAGTGAGTGGGAGGAGGGGTCTGCCATTAGGGAACACCTGTAGTGAGTGGGAGGGGTCTGTCATTAGGGAACACCTGCAGTGAGTGGGAGGAGGGGTCTGTCATTAGGGGACACCTGTAGTGAGTGGGAGGAGGGGTCTGCCATTAGGGGAACACCTGCAGTGAGTGGGAGGGGTCTGCCATTAGGGAACACCTGTAGTGAGTGGGAGGAGGGGTCTGCCATTAGGGAACACCTGTAGTGAGTGGGAGGAGGGGTCTGCCATTAGGGGACACCTGCAGTGAGTGGGAGGAGGGGTCTGCCATTAGGGAACACCTGTAGTGAGTGGGAGGAGGGGTCTGCCATTAGGGAACACCTGCAGTGAGTGGGAGGAGGGGTCTGCCATTAGGGAACACCTGTAGTGAGTGGGAGGAGGGGTCTGCCATTAGGGGACACCTGCAGTGAGTGGGAGGAGGGGTCTGCCATTAGGGAACACCTGTAGTGAGTGGGAGGAGGGGTCTGCCATTAGGGAACACCTGCAGTGAGTGGGAGGAGGGGTCTGCCATTAGGGGACACCTGCAGTGAGTGGGAGGAGGGGTCTGCCATTAGGGGACACCTGCAGTGAGTGGGAGGAGGGGTCTGCCATTAGGGAACACCTGTAGTGAGTGGGAGGAGGGGTCTGCCATTAGGGGACACCTGCAGTGAGTGGGAGGAGGGGTCTGCCATTAGGGAACACCTGTAGTGAGTGGGAGGAGGGGTCTGCCATTAGGGGACACCTGCAGTGAGTGGGAGGAGGGGTCTGTCATTAGGGAACACCTGCAGTGAGTGGGAGGGGTCTGTCATTAGGGAACACCTGCAGTGAGTGGGAGGAGGGGTCTGTCATTAGGGAACACCTGCAGTGAGTGGGAGGAGGTGTCTGTCATTAGGGAACACCTGTAGTGAGTGGGAGGAGAGGTCTGTCATTAGGGAACACCTGTAGTGAGTGGGAGGGGTCTGCATTAGGGAACACCTGTAGTGAGTGGGAGGGGTCTGCATTAGGGGACACCTGCAGTGAGTGGGAGGAGGGGTCTGCCATTAGGGAACACCTGCAGTGAGTGGGAGGAGGGGTCTGTCATTAGGGAAAACCTGCAGTGAGTGGGAGGAGGGGTCTGTCATTAGGGAACACCTGTAGTGAGTGGGAGGGGTCTGCCATTAGGGAACACCTGCAGTGAGTGGGAGGGGTCTGCCATTAGGGAACACCTGTAGTGAGTGGGAGGAGGGGTCTGCCATTAGGGAACACCTGCAGTGAGTGGGAGGGGTCTGCCATTAGGGAACACCTGTAGTGAGTGGGAGGGGTCTGTCATTAGGGAACACCTGTAGTGAGTGGGAGGGGTCTGCCATTAGGGGACACCTGTAGTGAGTGGGAGGAGGGGTCTGTCATTAGGGGAACACCTGTAGTGAGTGGGAGGAGGGGTCTGCCATTAGGGAACACCTGTAGTGAGAGGGAGGGGTCTGCATTAGGGAACACCTGCAGTGAGTGGGAGGAGTGGTCTGCCATTAGGGAACACCTGTAGTGAGTGGGAGGAGGGGTCTGTCATTAGGGGAACACCTGTAGTGAGTGGGAGGGGTCTGCCATTAGGGGAACACCTGCAGTGAGTGGGAGGAGGGATCTGCCATTAGGGAACACCTGTAGTGAGTGGGAGGAGGGGTCTGCCATTAGGGAACACCTGTAGTGAGTGGGAGGAGGGGTCTGCCATTAGGGAACACCTGCAGTGAGTGGGAGGGGCCTGCCATTAGGGAACACCTGCAGTGAGTGGGAGGAGGGGTCTGTCATTAGGGAACACCTGTAGTGAGTGGGAGGGTCTGCCATTAGGGAACACCTGCAGTGAGTGGGAGGAGTGGTCTGTCATTAGGGAACACCTGTAGTGAGTGGGAGGAGGGGTCTGCCATTAGGGGACACCTGTAGTGAGTGGGAGGAGTGGTCTGTCATTAGGGAACACCTGTAGTGAGTGGGAGGAGGGGTCTGCCATTAGGGAACACCTGCAGTGAGTGGGAGGAGGGGTCTGTCATTAGGGGGCACCTGTAGTGAGTGGGAGGAGGGGTCTGACATTAGGGAATACCTGTAGTGAGTGGGAGGAGGGGTCTGCCATTAGGGAACACCTGTAGTGAGTGGGAGGAGGGGTCTGCCATTAGGGAACACCTGCAGTGAGTGGGAGGAAGGTCTGCCATTAGGGAACACCTGCAGTGAGTGGGAGGAGGGGTCTGCCATTAGGGAACACCTGCAGTGAGTGGGAGGAGGGGTCTGCCATTAGGGAACACCTGTAGTGAGTGGGAGGGGTCTGCCATTAGGGGAACACCTGCAGTGAGTGGGAGGAAGGGTCTGCCATTAGGGAACACCTGCAGTGAGTGGGAGGGGTCTGCCATTAGGGAACACCTGTAGTGAGTGGGAGGAGGGGTCTGCCATTAGGGAACACCTGTAGTGAGTGGGAGGAGGGGTCTGCCATTAGGGAAAACCTGCAGTGAGTGGGAGGGGTCTGTCATTAGGGAACACCTGTAGTGAGTGGGAGGGGTCTGTCATTAGGGAACGCCTGCAGTGAGTGGGAGGAGGGGTCTGTCATTAGGGGAACACCTGCAGTGAGTGGGAGGGGTCTGCCATTAGGGAAAACCTGTAGTGAGTGGGAGGGGTCTGCCATTAGGGAACACCTGTAGTGAGTGGGAGGAGGGGTCTGTCATTAGGGGACACCTGCAGTGAGTGGGAGGAGGTGTCTGCCATTAGGGAAAACCTGCAGTGAGTGGGAGGGGTCTGTCATTAGGGAACACCTGTAGTGAGTGGGAGGGGTCTATCATTAGGGAACGCCTGCAGTGAGTGGGAGGAGGGGTCTGTCATTAGAGGAACACCTGCAGTGAGTGGGAGGGGTCTGCCATTAGGGAAAACCTGTAGTGAGTGGGAGGGGTCTGCCATTAGGGAACACCTGTAGTGAGTGGGAGGAGGGGTCTGTCATTAGGGGAACACCTGCAGTGAGTGGGAGGGGTCTGCCATTAGGGGACACCTGTAGTGAGTGGGAGGGGTCTGCCATTAGGGAACACCTGTAGTGAGTGGGAGGAGGGGTCTGTCATTAGGGGAACACCTGCAGTGAGTGGGAGCGGTCTGCCATTAGGGGACACCTGTAGTGAGTGGGAGGGGTCTGCCATTAGGGAACACCTGTAGTGAGTGGGAGGGGTCTGCCATTAGGGAACACCTGTAGTGAGTGGGAGGAGGGGTCTGTCATTAGGGGAACACCTGCAGTGAGTGGGAGGGGTCTGCCATTAGGGGACACCTGTAGTGAGTGGGAGGGGTCTGCCATTAGGGAACACCTGTAGTGAGTGGGAGGGGTCTGCCATTAGGGAACACCTGTAGTGAGTGGGAGGGGTCTGCCATTAGGGAACACCTGTAGTGATTGGGAAGAGGGGTCTGTCATTAGGGAACACCTGCAGTGAGTGGGAGGAGGGGTCTGTCATTAGGGAACACCTGCAGTGAGTGGGAGGGGTCTGTCATTAGGGGAACACCTGCAGTGAGTGGGAGGAGGGGTCTGCCATTAGGGAACACCTGTAGTGAGTGGGAGGAGGGGTCTGCCATTAGGGAACACCTGTAGTGAGTGGGAGGGGTCTGTCATTAGGGAGCACCTGTAGTGAGTGGGAGGAGGGGTCTGCCATTAGGGAACACCTGTAGTGAGTGGGAGGAGGGGTCTGCCATTAGGGAACACCTGTAGTGAGTGGGAGGGGTCTGTCATTAGGGAACACCTGTAGTGAGTGGAAGGAGGGGTCTGCCATCAGGGAACACCTGTAGTGAGTGGGAGGGGTCTGCCATTAGGGAACACCTGCAGTGAGTGGGAGGGGTCTGTCATTAGGGGACACCTGCAGTGAGTGGGAGGAGGGGTCTGTCATTAGGGGACACCTGTAGTGAGTGGGAGGGGTCTGACATTAGGGGACACCTGCAGTGAGTGGGAGGGGTCTGTCATTAGGGGACACCTACAGTGAGTGGGAGGAGGTGTCTGCCATTAGGGAAAACCTGCAGTGAGTGGAAGGGGGTCTGCCATTAGGGGAACACCTGTAGTGAGTGGGAGGAGGGGCCTGCCATTAGGGAACACCTGCAGTGAGTGGGAGGAGGGGTCTGTCATTAGGGGACACCTGTAGTGAGTGGGAGGGGTCTGACATTAGGGAACACCTGCAGTGAGTGGGAGGGGTCTGTCATTAGGGGACACCTGCAGTGAGTGGGAGGAGGGGTCTGTCATTAGGGGACACCTGTAGTGAGTGGGAGGAGGGGTCTGTCATTAGGGGACACCTGCAGTGAGTGGGAGGAGGGGTCTGTCATTAGGGAACACCTGTAGTGAGTGGGAGGAGGGGTCTGTCATTAGGGAACACCTGCAGTGAGTGGGAGGGGTCTATCATTAGGGAACACCTGTAGTGAGTGGGAGGGGTCTGTCATTAGGGAACACCTGCAGTGAGTGGGAGGGGTCTGTCATTAGGGAACACCTGCAGTGAGTGGGAGGGGTCTGCCATTAGGGAACACCTGCAGTGAGTGGGAGGGGTCTGCCATTAGGGAACACCTGCAGTGAGTGGGAGGAGGGGCCTGCCATTAGGGAAAACCTGCAGTGAGTGGAAGGGGGTCTGCCATTAGGGGAACACCTGTAGTGAGTGGGAGGAGGGGCCTGCCATTAGGGAACACCTGCAGTGAGTGGGAGGAGGGGTCTGTCATTAGGGAACACCTGTAGTGAGTGGGAGGAGTGGTCTGCCATTAGGGAACAACTGCAGTGAGTGGGAGGAGGTGTCTGTCATTAGGGAACACCTGTAGTGAGTGGGAGGAGTGGTCTGCCATTAGGGAACACCTGTAGTGAGTGGGAGGAGGGTCTGTCATTAGGGAACACCTGCAGTGAGTGGGAGGGGTCTGTCATTAGGGGACACCTGTAGTGAGTGTGAGGGGTCTGTCATTAGGGAACACCTGCAGTGAGTGAGAGGGGTCTTTCATTAGGGGACACCTGTAGTGAGTGGAAGGAGGGGTCTGCCATTAGGGAACACCTGTAGTGAGTGGGAGGGGTCTGTCATTAGGGAACACCTGCAGTGAGTGGAAGGAGGGGTCTGCCATTAGGGAACACCTGTAGTGAGTGGGAGGGGTCTGCCATTAGGGGACACCTGCAGTGAGTGGGAGGAGGGGTCTGTCATTAGGGGACACCTGTAGTGAGTGGGAGGAGGAGTCTGTCATTAGGGGACACCTGCAGTGAGTGGGAGGGGTCTGCCATTAGGGAACACCTGTAGTGAGTGGGAGGAGGGGTCTGCCATAAGGGAACACCTGCAGTGAGTGGGAGGGGTCTGTCATTAGGGAACACCTGTAGTGAGTGGGAGGAGGGGTCTGCCATTAGGGAACACCTGTAGTGAGTGGGAGGAGGGGTCTGTCATTAGGGAACACCTGTAGTGGGTGGGAGGAGGGGTCTGCCATTAGGGGAACACCTGTAGTGAGTGGGAGGAGGGGCCTGCCATTAGGGAACACCTGCAGTGAGTGGGAGGGGGTCTGCCATTAGGGAACACCTGCAGTGAGTGGGAGGAGGGGTCTGTCATTAGGGGACACCTGTAGTGAGTGGGAGGGGTCTGCCATTAGGGAACACCTGTAGTGAGTGGGAGGAGGGGTCTGCCATTAGGGAACACCTGTAGTGAGTGGGAGGAGAGGTCTGCCATTAGGGAACACCTGTAGTGAGTGGGAGGAGGGGTCTGCCATTAGGGAACACCTGCAGTGAGTGGGAGGGGTCTGCCATTAGGGGACACCTGTAGTGAGTGGGAGGGGTCTGTCATTAGGGAACACCTGCAGTGAGTGGGAGGGGTCTGCCATTAGGGAACACCTGCAGTGAGTGGGAGGAGGGGCCTGCCATTAGGGAAAACCTGCAGTGAGTGGAAGGGGGTCTGCCATTAGGGGAACACCTGTAGTGAGTGGGAGGAGGGGCCTGCCATTAGGGAACACCTGCAGTGAGTGGGAGGGGTCTGTCATTAGGGAACACCTGTAGTGAGTGGGAGGAGGAGTCTGCCATTAGGGGACACCTGTAGTGAGTGGGAGGAGGTGTCTGCCATTAGGGAACACCTGTAGTGAGTGGGAGGAGGGGTCTGCCATTAGGGAAAACCTGTAGTGAGTGGGAGGAGGGGTCTGCCATTAGGGAACACCTGCAGTGAGTGGGAGGAGGGGTCTGTCATTAGGGAACACCTGTAGTGAGTGGGAGGAGTGGTCTGCCATTAGGGAACAACTGTAGTGAGTGGGAGGAGGTGTCTGTCATTAGGGGACACCTGTAGTGAGTGGGAGGAGGTGTCTGTCATTAGGGAACACCTGCAGTGAGTGGGAGGGGTCTGTCATTAGGGAACACCTGCAGTGAGTGGGAGGGGTCTGTCATTAGGGGACACCTGTAGTGAGTGGGAGGAGGGGTCTGCCATTAGGGAACACCTGTAGTGAGTGGGAGGGGTCTGTCGTTAGGGAACACCTGTAGTGAGTGGGAGGAGGGGTCTGCCATTAGGGAACACCTGTAGTGAGTGGGAGGGGTCTGCCATTAGGGAACACCTGCAGTGAGTGGGAGGGGTCTGTCATTAGGGGACACCTGCAGTGAGTGGGAGGAGGGGTCTGTCATTAGGGACACCTGTAGTGAGTGGGAGGGGTCTGTCATTAGGGAACACCTGTAGTGAGTGGGAGGAGGGGTCTGTCATTAGGGAACACCTGCAGTGAGTGGGAGGGGTCTGTCATTAGGGAACACCTGCAGTGAGTGGGAGGGGTCTGTCATTAGGGGACACCTGTAGTGAGTGGGAGGAGGGGTCTGCCATTAGGGAACACCTGCAGTGAGTGGGAGGGGGGGTCTGCCATTAGGGAACACCTGCAGTGAGTGGGAGGAGGGGTCTGCCATTAGGGAACACCTGCAGTGAGTGGGAGGGGTCTGCCATTAGGGAACACCTGTAGTGAGTGGGAGGGGTCTGCCATTAGGGAACACCTGCAGTAAGTGGGAGGAGGAGTCTGCCATTAGGGAACACCTGTAGTGAGTGGGAGGGGTCTGTCATTAGGGGAACACCTGCAGTGAGTGGGAGGAGGGGTCTGTCATTAGGGAACACCTGTAGTGAGTGGGAGGGGTCTGTCATTAGGGAACACCTGTAGTGAGTGGGAGGAGGTGTCTGCCATTAGGGAACACCTGTAGTGAGTGGGAGGAGGGGTCTGTCATTAGGGAACACCTGTAGTGAGTGGGAGGAGGGGTCTGTCATTAGGGAACACCTGTAGTGAGTGGGAGGAGGGGTCTGCCATTAGGGAACACCTGTAGTGAGTGGGAGGGGGTCTGCCATTAGGGAACACCTGCAGTGAGTGGGAGGAGGGGTCTGCCATTAGGGAACACCTGCAGTGAGTGGGAGGAGGGGTCTGCCATTAGGGAACACCTGCAGTGAGTGGGAGGAGGGGTCTGCCATTAGGGAACACCTGCAGTGAGTGGGAGGGGTCTGCCATTAGGGAACACCTGTAGTGAGTGGGAGGGGTCTGCCGTTAGGGAACACCTGCACTGAGTGGGAGGAGGAGTCTGCCATTAGGGAACACCTGCAGTGAGTGGGAGGAGGGGTCTGCCATTAGGGAACACCTGCAGTGAGTGGGAGGAGGGGTCTGCCATTAGGGAACACCTGCAGTGAGTGGGAGGGGTCTGCCATTAGGGAACACCTGTAGTGAGTGGGAGGGGTCTGCCGTTAGGGAACACCTGCAGTGAGTGGGAGGAGGAGTCTGCCATTAGGGAACACCTGCAGTGAGTGGGAGGAGGGGTCTGCCATTAGGGGACACCTGCAGTGAGTGGGAGGGGTCTGTCATTAGGGGACACCTGTAGTGAGTGGGAGGAGGAGTCTGCCATTAGGGAACACCTGCAGTGAGTGGGAGGAGGAGTCTGTCATTAGGGAACACCTGTAGTGAGTGGGAGGAGGGGTCTGCCATTAGGGGAACACCTGTAGTGAGTGGGAGGAGGGGTCTGCCATTAGGGAACACCTGTAGTGAGTGGGAGGAGGGGTCTGCCATTAGGGGACACCTGTAGTGAGTGGGAGGGGTCTGTCATTAGGGAACACCTGTAGTGAGTGGGAGGGGTCTGTCATTAGGGAACACCTGTAGTGAGTGGGAGGAGGGGTCTGCCATTAGGGAAAACCTGTAGTGAGTGGGAGGAGGGGTCTGCCATTAGGGAACACCTGCAGTGAGTGGGAGGAGGGGTCTGCCATTAGGGAACACCTGCAGTGAGTGGGAGGGGTCTGCCATTAGGGAACACCTGCAGTGAGTGGGAGGGGTCTGCCGTTAGGGAACACCTGCAGTGAGTGGGAGGAGGAGTCTGCCATTAGGGAAGACCTGTAGTGAGTGGGAGGGGTCTGTCATTAGGGAACACCTGCAGTGAGTGGGAGGGGTCTGCCATTAGGGAACACCTGCAGTGAGTGGGAGGGGTCTGTCACTAGGGGACACCTGTAGTGAGTGGGAGGGGTCTGTCATTAGGGAACACCTGTAGTGAGTGGGAGGAGGGGTCTGTCATTAGGGAACACCTGCAGTGAGTGGGAGGGGTCTGTCATTGGGGAACACCTGTAGTGAGTGGGAGGGGTCTGTCATTAGGGAACACCTGTAGTGAGTGGGAGGAGGGGTCTGCCATTAGGGAACACCTGCAGTGAGTGGGAGGGGTCTGTCATTAGGGGAACACCTGCAGTGAGTGGGAGGAGGTGTCTGTCATTAGGGAACACCTGTAGTGAGTGGGAGGAGGTGTCTGCCATTAGGGAACACCTGTAGTGAGTGGGAGGAGGGGTCTGTCATTAGGGAACACCTGCAGTGAGTGGGAGGGGTCTGCCATTAGGGAACACCTGTAGTGAGTGGGAGGGGTCTGCCATTAGGGAACACCTGTAGTGAGTGGGAGGGGTCTGCCATTAGGGGACACCTGTAGTGAGTGGGAGGAGGGGTCTGTCATTAGGGGACACCTGTAGTGAGTGGGAGGGGTCTGTCATTAGGGAACACCTGTAGTGAGTGGGAGGAGGGGTCTGTCATTAGGGAACACCTGTAGTGAGTGGGAGGAGGGGTCTGCCATTAGGGAACACCTGTAGTGAGTGGGAGGAGGGGTCTGCCATTAGGGAACACCTGTAGTGAGTGGGAGGAGGGGTCTGCCATTAGGGAACACCTGCAGTGAGTGGGAGGAGGGGTCTGTCATTAGGGGACACCTGTAGTGAGTGGGAGGAGGTGTCTGCCATTAGGGAACACCTGTAGTGAGTGGGAGGAGGTGTCTGCCATTAGGGAACACCTGCAGTGAGTGGGAGGGGTCTGTCATTAGGGAACACCTGCAGTGAGTGGGAGGAGGGGTCTGCCATTAGGGAACACCTGCAGTGAGTGGGAGGGGTCTGCCATTAGGGAACACCTGCAGTGAGTGGGAGGGGTCTGCCATTAGGGAACACCTGCAGTGAGTGGGAGGGGTCTGTCATTAGGGAACACCTGTAGTGAGTGGGAGGAGGGGTCTGCCATTAGGGGAACACCTGTAGTGAGTGGGAGGGGTCTGCCATTAGGGAACACCTGTAGTGAGTGGGAGGGGTCTGTCATTAGGGGACAACTGCAGTGAGTGGGAGGAGGGGTCTGTCATTAGGGAACACCTGCAGTGAGTGGGAGGGGTCTGACATTAGGGAACACCTGTAGTGAGTGGGAGGAGGTGTCTGCCATTAGGGAACACCTGCAGTGAGTGGGAGGAGGGGTCTGCCATTAGGGAACACCTGCAGTGAGTGGGAGGAGGGGTCTGCCATTAGGGAACACCTGTAGTGAGTGGGAGGGGTCTGCCATTAGGGAACACCTGCAGTGAGTGGGAGGGGTCTGTCATTAGGGAACACCTGTAGTGAGTGGGAGGAGGGGTCTGCCATTAGGGGAACACCTGTAGTGAGTGGGAGGGGTCTGCCATTAGGGAACACCTGTAGTGAGTGGGAGGAGGGGTCTGCCATTAGGGGAACACCTGTAGTGAGTGGGAGGGGTCTGCCATTAGGGAACACCTGTAGTGAGTGGGAGGGGTCTGTCATTAGGGAACACCTGTAGTGAGTGGGAGGAGAGGTCTGACATTAGGGAACACCTGCAGTGAGTGGGAGGAGGGGTCTGCCATTAGGGGAACACCTGTAGTGAGTGGGAGGGGTCTGCCATTAGGGAACACCTGTAGTGAGTGGGAGGAGGGGTCTGACATTAGGGAACACCTGTAGTGAGTGGGAGGAGGGGTCTGACATTAGGGAACACCTGTAGTGAGTGGGAGAGGTCTGTCATTAGGGAACACCTGTAGTGAGTGGGAGGAGGGGTCTGACATTAGGGAACACCTGCAGTGAGTGGGAGGGGTCTGCCATTAGGGAACACCTGTAGTGAGTGGGAGGGGTCTGTCATTAGGGAACACCTGCAGTGAGTGGGAGGAGGGGTCTGTCATTAGGGAACACCTGTAGTGAGTGGGAGAGGTCTGTCATTAGGGAACACCTGTAGTGAGTGGGAGGAGGGGTCTGCCATTAGGGGACACCTGTAGTGAGTGGGAGGGGTCTGACATTAGGGAACACCTGTAGTGAGTGGGAGGGGTCTGACATTAGGGAACACCTGCAGTGAGTGGGAGGAGGGGTCTGTCATTAGGGAACACCTGTAGTGAGTGGGAGAGGTCTGCCATTAGGGAACACCTGCAGTGAGTGGGAGGGGTCTGCCATTAGGGAACACCTGTAGTGAGTGGGAGGGGTCTGACATTAGGGAACACCTGCAGTGAGTGGGAGGGGTCTGACATTAGGGAACACCTGCAGTGAGTG
Organism: Rhinophrynus dorsalis; assembly: GCA_037306005.1. NCBI lineage: Eukaryota > Metazoa > Chordata > Amphibia > Anura > Rhinophrynidae > Rhinophrynus > Rhinophrynus dorsalis. Next base: position 68,249 of record JBBDGT010000329.1, on the reverse strand, counting down.
GGAGGAGGGGTCTGTCATTAGGGAACACCTGCAGTGAGTGGGAGGGGTCTGACATTAGGGAACACCTGCAGTGAGTGGGAGGGGTCTGTCATTAGGGAACACCTGCAGTGAGTGGGAGGAGGGTCTGTCATTAGGGAACACCTGTAGTGAGTGGGAGAGGTCTGTCATTAGGGAACACCTGTAGTGAGTGGGAGGAGGGGTCTGTCATTAGGGGACACCTGCAGTGAGTGGGAGGGGTCTGACATTAGGGAACACCTGCAGTGAGTGGGAGGGGTCTGTCATTAGGGAACACCTGTAGTGAGTGGGAGGAGGTGTCTGCCATTAGGGAACACCTGCAGTGAGTGGGAGGGGTCTGTCATTAGGGGACAACTGCAGTGAGTGGGAGGAGGGGTCTGTCATTAGGGAACACCTGCAGTGAGTGGGAGGGGTCTGCCATTAGGGAACACCTGCAGTGAGTGGGAGGGGTCTGACATTAGGGAACACCTGTAGTGAGTGGGAGGAGGGGTCTGTCATTAGGGAACACCTGTAGTGAGTGGGAGGAGGGGTCTGACATTAGGGAACACCTGTAGTGAGTGGGAGGAGGGGTCTGACATTAGGGAACACCTGTAGTGAGTGGGAGGGGTCTGTCATTAGGGAACACCTGTAGTGAGTGGGAGGAGGGGTCTGCCATTAGGGAACACCTGCAGTGAGTGGGAGGGGTCTGCCATTAGGGAACACCTGCAGTGAGTGGGAGGGGTCTGCCATTAGGGAACACCTGCAGTGAGTGGGAGGAGGGGTCTGCCATTAGGGAACACCTGTAGTGAGTGGGAGGAGGGATCTGCCATTAGGGAACACCTGTAGTGAGTGGGAGGAGGGGTCTGCCATTAGGGAACACCTGCAGTGAGTGGGAGGGGTCTGCCATTAGGGAACACCTGCAGTGAGTGGGAGGAGGGGTCTGACATTAGGGGACACCTGTAGTGAGTGGGAGGAGGGGTCTGCCATTAGGGAACACCTGTAGTGAGTGGGAGGGGTCTGTCATTAGGGAACACCTGCAGTGAGTGGGAGGAGGGGTCTGCCATTAGGGAACACCTGTAGTGAGTGGGAGGAGGGGTCTGTCATTAGGGAACACCTGCAGTGAGTGGGAGGAGGGGTCTGCCATTAGGGAACACCTGTAGTGAGTGGGAGGGGTCTGCCATTAGGGAACACCTGTAGTGAGTGGGAGGAGGGGTCTGCCATTAGGGAACACCTGCAGTGAGTGGGAGGAGGGGAGGGGTCTGTCATTAGGGAACACCTGCAGTGAGTGGGAGGAGGGGTCTGCCATTAGGGAACACCTGTAGTGAGTGGGAGGAGGTGTCTGCCATTAGGGAACACCTGCAGTGAGTGGGAGGAGGGGTCTGTCATTAGGGAACACCTGCAGTGAGTGGGAGGGGTCTGCCATTAGGGAACACCTGCAGTGAGTGGGAGGGGTCTGCCATTAGGGAACACCTGCAGTGAGTGGGAGGAGGGGTCTGTCATTAGGGAACACCTGTAGTGAGTGGAGGGGTCTGTCATTAGGGGAACACCTGTAGTGAGTGGGAGGGGTCTGCCATTAGGGGACACCTGTAGTGAGTGGGAGGGGTCTGTCATTAGGGGACACCTGTAGTGAGTGGAGGGGTCTGGACATTAGGGAGACACCTGCAGTGAGTGGGAGGAGGGGTCTGACATTAGGGAACACCTGTAGTGAGTGGGAGGAGTGGTCTGCCATTAGGGAACAACTGCAGTGAGTGGGAGGAGGGGTCTGTCATTAGGGAACACCTGCAGTGAGTGGGAGGAGGGGTCTGTCATTAGGGAACACCTGTAGTGAGTGGGAGGAGGGGTCTGCCATTAGGGAACACCTGTAGTGAGTGGGAGGGGTCTGCCATTAGGGAACACCTGTAGTGATTGGGAAGAGGGGTCTGTCATTAGGGAACACCTGTAGTGAGTGGGAGGAGGGGTCTGCCATTAGGGAACACCTGCAGTGAGTGGGAGGAGGGGTCTGTCATTAGGGAACACCTGCAGTGAGTGGGAGGGGTCTGCCATTAGGGAACACCTGCAGTGAGTGGGAGGAGGGGTCTGCCATTAGGGAACACCTGTAGTGAGTGGGAGGGGTCTGCCATTAGGGAACACCTGTAGTGAGTGGGAGGGGTCTGCCATTAGGGAACACCTGCAGTGAGTGGGAGGGGGTCTGTCATTAGGGAACACCTGTAGTGAGTGGGAGGGGTCTGCCATTAGGGAACACCTGCAGTGAGTGGGAGGGGTCTGCCATTAGGGAACACCTGCAGTGAGTGGGAGGGGGTCTGTCATTAGGGAACACCTGTAGTGAGTGGGAGGAGAGGTCTGCCATTAGGGAACACCTGTAGTGAGTGGGAGGGGTCTGCCATTAGGGAACACCTGTAGTGAGTGGGAGGGGTCTGTCATTAGGGAACACCTGTAGTGAGTGGGAGGAGGTGTCTGTCATTAGGGAACACCTGTAGTGAGTGGGAGGAGGGGTCTGTCATTAGGGAACACCTGCAGTGAGTGGGAGGAGGGGTCTGCCTTTAGGGGACACCTGTAGTGAGTGGGAGGAGGGGTCTGCCATTAGGGGAACACCTGCAGTGAGTGGGAGGAGGGGTCTGTCATTAGGGAACACCTGTAGTGATTGGGAAGAGGGGTCTGTCATTAGGGAACACCTGCAGTGAGTGGGAGGAGGGGTCTGCCATTAGGGAACACCTGCAGTGAGTGGGAGGAGGGGTCTGTCATTAGGGAACACCTGCAGTGAGTGGGAGGGGTCTGCCATTAGGGAACACCTGCAGTGAGTGGGAGGGGTCTGCCATTAGGGAACACCTGCAGTGAGTGGGAGGGGTCTGCCATTAGGGAACACCTGCAGTGAGTGGGAGGAGTGGTCTGTCATTAGGGAACACCTGCAGTGAGTGGGAGGGGTCTGCCATTAGGGAACACCTGTAGTGAGTGGGAGGGGTCTGTCATTAGGGAACACCTGTAGTGAGTGGGAGGAGGGGTCTGCCATTAGGGAACACCTGTAGTGAGTGGGAGGAGGGGTCTGCCATTAGGGAACACCTGTAGTGAGTGGGAGGAGGGGTCTGTCATTAGGGAACACCTGCAGTGAGTGGGAGGAGGTGTCTGTCATTAGGGAACACCTGCAGTGAGTGGGAGGAGGGGTCTGACATTAGGGAACACCTGTAGTGAGTGGGAGGGGTCTGCCATTAGGGAACACCTGCAGTGAGTGGGAGGGGGTCTGTCATTAGGGGACACCTGTAGTGAGTGGGAGGAGGGGTCTGCCATTAGGGAACACCTGTAGTGAGTGGGAGGGGGTCTGTCATTAGGGAACACCTGTAGTGAGTGGGAGGAGGGGTCTGCCATTAGGGAACACCTGTAGTGAGTGGGAGGAGGGGTCTGCCATTAGGGAACACCTGCAGTGAGTGGGAGGGGTCTGCCATTAGGGAACACCTGCAGTGAGTGGGAGGGGTCTGCCGTTAGGGAACACCTGTAGTGAGTGGGAGGAGGGGTCTGCCATTAGGGGAACACCTGCAGTGAGTGGGAGGAGGGGTCTGCCATTAGGGAACACCTGCAGTGAGTGGGAGGAGGGGTCTGTCATTAGGGAACACCTGCAGTGAGTGGGAGGAGGGGTCTGTCATTAGGGAACACCTGCAGTGAGTGGGAGGAGGGGTCTGTCATTAGGGAACACCTGCAGTGAGTGGGAGGAGGGGTCTGCCATTAGGGAACACCTGTAGAGAGTGGGAGGAGGGGTCTGCCATTAGGGAACACCTGCAGTGAGTGGGAGGGGTCTGCCATTAGGGAACACCTGCAGTGAGTGGGAGGGGTCTGCCATTAGGGAACACCTGTAGTGAGTGGGAGGGGTCTGCCAGTGTGTGTGTGTGTGTGTAGATATATGGATGTGTGTATGTGGGTGTGTAGATATATGGATATGTGTGTGTGTAGATATATGGATAAGTGTGTATGTGGGTGTGTAGATATATGGATATGTTTGTGTATGTGGGGGTGTAGATATATGGATGTGTGTATGTGGGTGTGTAGATATATGGATATGTGTGTGTGTGTGTAGATATATGGATAAGTGTGTATATGTGTGTGTGTAGATATATGGATAAGTGTGTATATGGGTGTGTAGATATATGGATGTGTGTATGTGGGTGTGTAGATATATGTATAAGTGTGTATGTGGGTGTGTAGATATATGGATATGTGTGTGTATATGTGTGTGTAGATATATGGATGTGTGTATGTGGGTGTGTAGATATATGGATACATGTGGGTGCGTGCGGCTGTAGATATATGAATATGTATGTGTATGGATAAGTGTGTGTGTGTGTATGGATATATGGATAAGTGTGTGTGTGTAGATATATGGATAAGTGTGTATATGTGTGTGTAGATATATGGATGTGTGTATGTGGGTGTGTAGATATATGTATAAGTGTGTATGTGGGTGTGTAGATATATGGATAAGTGTGTGTGTGTGTGTGTGTATTTACATTTGAGTTGTTCTCTTACCTCTCTCCTGTGTTTTTGGGATCTGAGGGGTTGGGAACAGGACAGACATCGCTCACTAATAAAACTCTGATCCGTCTGCTTACTGTCCCCAGAGAGTCTCGCTACTGCAAAAGAGGAGCACGTTGAGATCCAGACGACTTTGGACCAGACCTTGCTGGAGTTGAACAACATGTAGATGTGACCTTGCTGTGCCCTTGTGCTTTACACCAGCACTGTTTGCCCCATGTAATGACCACCTAGTGCCATTCTACTGGATGTCCAGTGGAGTGTGCCCATCACTTCCTGTCACCTACTGATGAAACTTCACTCCTCTGTCTTCTGACCCTGAGCACCAAGGATAACTTCCTAACGCCACTAACTGCTGTTCACCTTAGAACTGCATCGTACCCCAGACCTTCCAGACACCAGATTGTATAAACTGTCCAATCGCAGCTAAGACAACCTGTTTCCCATCATCCTCTGGACTGATGCTCACCCCAGGGAGAGAATGGCTCTGGGTTACTTGAGGCTTCCTGACACATTTAAGGCAAAGACAAAAGGAGAACATTCTAGAGCATATCTACTGTTCCATAGGGGACACATTAACATTCTTAATATTCCTCTTGAGTTAAATGGGTATTTTAACCATCTGAATGATAGAAGAGTATCCAAAGCATTCAAGTAGTTAAAAGCATCCTGTAGTTTGCAGCTCGGTTTCCCCGAAATTGCTTCTCCCTTGTCTCTTTATACTTTGTGCTTACTTACAAAATTACATTATCTAAAATCTGCTTCTCCTCTAGTCCATACACTGACCCAGCCACCTATATTCTCCTCTAGTCCATAGACTGACCCATCCACCTATCTTCTCCTCTAGTCCATACACTGACCCAGCCACCTATCTTGTCTTCTAGTCCATACACTGACCCAGCCACCTACATTCTCCCCTAGTCCATACACTGACCCATCCACCTATCTTCTCCTATAGTCCATAGGCTGACCCATCCACCTATCTTCTCATCTAGTCCAAACCCCGACCCAGCCACCTATCTTCTCCTCTAGTCCATACCCCGACCCAGCCACTTATCTTCTAGTCTGTATTTTGACCCATCCACCTATTGTCTCCTCTCGTCCATAGACTGACCCAGCCACCTATCTTCTCCTTTAGTCTGTTCACTGACCCAGCCACCTATCTTCTCCTCCAGTACGTACCCCAACCACCTACCTTCTCCTCTAGTCCATACACCAAACCACCTACCTTCTCCTCTAGTCCATACCCCGATCCAACTACCTATATTCTCCTCCAGACCATACCCTAACCACCTACTTTCTCCTCTAGTCCATATCCCCAACGACCTACATGCTCCTCTAATCCGTACCCCGACCCAACCACCCATATTCTCCTCTAGTCCCTAGCCTGACCCAACCACCTGTCTTCTCCTCTAGTCCATAACCCAACCACCTACCTTCTTCTCTAATCCATACCCCAACCCAACTACCTACCTTCTCTAGTTCATACCCCAACCACCTACATTCTACTCTAGTCCATACCCCAACCACCTACCTTCTCCTCTAGTCTATACAGTAACCCAGCCACCTACCTTCTCTAGTAAATACAATGACCCATCCCCCCATCTTCTCCTTTAGTCCATACCACAACCACCTACCTTCTCCATCTAGTCTATACCCCAAGCACCTACCTTCACCATCAAGTCCACCCCGACCCAACCACTCACCTTCTCTAGTCCATACCCCTACCACTTACATTCTCCTCTAGTCCATACCCCAACCACCTACCTTCTCTAGTCCATACTCCAACCACATATCTTCTCCTCTAGTCCATACCCCAACCATCTACCTTCTCCTGTAGTTCATACCCTAACCCATTCACCTAAAATTCTCGTCTAGTGCATACTCTGATCCAACCACCTACCTTCTGTAGGAAGAATTCTGACCCAACTACCTACCTTCTACTTTAGTCCATATTCTGACCCAACCACCTATCTTTCCTAGTCCATACTCTGCTTCTCCTGTAGTCCATATACTGACCCAGCCACCTACCTTATTCTCAAGTCCATTCACTGAACCAGACTCCTACCTTCTCTGTTAGTCTAGACTAGACCCAGAAACCTACGTTATCCTCTAGACTAGACTAGACCCAGCCATTTACATTATCCTCTAGACTAGACTCAGCCACCTACGTTATCCTCTAGACTGTATTCTAGACTACACCCAGCCACCTAATTTATCCTCTAGACTGTATTCTAGACTAGACCCAACCACGTACGTAATCCTCTAGACTAAATTCTAGACTAGACCCAACCACCTACTTATCCTCTAAACTATATTCTGATCCAGCCAAATACCTTCTCTATGCTTTTCTAGCTACCTACCTTTTCCAAGAGTGCATAGTCTGACCAGCCACCTACAATTTCCTCTAGTCCATACCCTGACCAACCACCTACCTTTTTGTCTAGTCCATCCTCTGACCCTCCACTGCTCCATCCACATACCCATTCACCTTCCTTCTCTCCTAGTCCATGCTTTTAACTAACCACCTACTTTCTCCTCTAGTCTGTGCTCTGACCTAGCCACCTACCTTTTTTCCTAATCCATATTCTGATGAACCTACCTACATTTTCCTCTAGTCCATGCTTTTTCCCAGTGACCTACCTGCTCCACTAGTTCATAGTCTGACACAGATACCCACAATCTCCTATAGTGTGTACTCTAACCAGCCACGTGCCTTCTCCCCAGTCCATGGTCTGATCTAATCATCTGCCTTCTCCCCTAGTTCATGGTCTGACCTAATTATCTACATTCTCTCCTTGTACATGGTCTGACCTAATCACCTACCTTCTCTCCTTGTCCATGTTCTGACCTACTCACCTACCTTCTCCCCTAGTCCATGGTCTGACCTAATCACCTACCTTCTCCCCTAGTCCAGTGTCTGACCTAATCACCTACTTTCTCCCTTACTCCATGCTGTGACTTAATCACCTACTTTCTCCTCAGTCCATGGTCTTACCTAATCAACTACCTTCTCCCTTAGTCCATGCTCTGATATAATCTCCTACATTCTCACCAGTCCATGATCTGATCTAATCACCTACCTTTTCCTCTAGTCCATGGTCTGACCTAATCACCCACATTCTCCTCTAGTCCATTGTCTGACCTAATCGCGTACATTCTCCCCTAGTCCATGGTATGACCTAATTACCTATCAACTCCCCAATCCATGAACTGACCTAATCACCTACCTTCTCCCCTAGTCCATGGTCTTACCTATCAAATACCTTCTACTCTAGTCCATAGTCTGACCTAATCACCTACCTTCTCCTCTAGTACATATAACCAGCCACCTACTTTCTCTTCTAATCCATACTCTGATCCAACCACCTACCTTTTGTAGTCCATACTCTGACCCAACTACATATCTTCTCTTTTAGTCTAGATTCTGACCCAACCACCTACCTTCAAACTTAAATCCTTGGACGTTTTCAACTGTCCCCTGTAGTGCAGTTTATTTGTCCAGAATTGCTCCAGTGTTTCCTCCTACATATAGCCCTCAGTGCAGCTTTCCTGCCAAGCTCAAAATTCATCAGGAAGAGAAGAGCCAGTGTCTGATTGTCTCGGGCCTGGAACTTGGTGGTGGATGACGATTGAGGGGCTGTGGGAAGAGCTGTCTCCTAGGGTGAACTCATTGTCCAGTGTACAGTTTCATGTGCCTCACTAATAAACAGAAGCAGATGTTCTTAATGCCTGCAGTTGTTGGATAATGTAAAATGTAATCAATAGGATCAGATACACAATTATGAAGAACACCAGTTTGTATGAGATTAACCATAGAATGAAACTTTCCTTTGGTCCTATAGAACCATCTAAACATTATCCACTTAACAAAATGTCATGTCCAGATATGTATTACAGACGAGTTCAACTGAATGGAAGGTCTCTCTGTCACACTCACATATCTTCCAACATTTCAAATGTCCACAGAAGGACAATTTTGATTTAGGTGATGCTTCTGGAGATGTACTTGGTGGGTAGGGATTACTGAGAATTTTTAAGTGGCTTCATGACCTATTGACACCTCTCTATGTAATTGAATAAATTATCTAGAAGAAGACAAAAAGAGGATTTTATTCTTACCTGTTAAATCCTTTTCTCTTAGTCTATACAGGTTACTGGTAACTTTGGGTAGGTGATTAATTCTAGAAATGACTGCAGGGGTGGAGCCTACCTTCCCTCCTTGACTGCAGCTAGCCAACCAGCTCCAGAAAGATTTGAGACACTAACTATGATAGTGGAAGAAAATAAGGCTCCTGTGAGCGTGACCCCGAAGGACCCCCACGGTCTGCCACAGGAGAGCCAAGCATGGTCTCTTGACAGGGTGGGAGACCAGTAACCTGTATGGACTAAGAGAAAAGGATTTAACAGGTAAGACTAAAATCCTCTTTTTTCTGTTGTCCAATACAGGTTACTGGTAACTTTGGGATGTCCAACCATTGAGTTTCCCAGAGGTGGGAAGTAAGGCAAGGATTAGGAGCAAGGCCCCCAAAGTCACCAGCGGATATATGAACCATCAGATCAGACATAGCCCAACAACAATAAGGTGTCAACGGACACTGAACAGGGGTAACAACACCCCAAACTGTTACACAGCACATTGAACTAGAGCCAACAGGGCTCAAAAGTGAAGGAAGCACCAAGAACCAAAGAAGATCCTAGATAGGCAAAACTGCCTCCAGGATTTTCCTCCCAAAGCTGGCATCAGCCGATGCCAACACATTAGTGCTTTGAAAAGGTGTGCACAGACGATCAGGTGGCAGCCTTGCACAACTGATCAGCAGAGGCCTGATTCTTGTAAGCCCAAGAGGCCCCAATAGATTGAGTAGAATGAGCCGTGACCCTGAAAGGGATAGGCTTTTTCCTCAGCTCAAAAGCCTTACGAATAGTGGACTTGATCCAAGAAGCAATAGTCACTTTGGATGCAGGTATTCCTGCCCTGGGACCCTCAGGAACGACGAACAGAGCATCTGATTGCCTGATAGACTCAGTGCGATGTATATAAAACTTGAGACAACGCACCATGTCTAACAAATGGATATCCCTCTCCTTGTCAGAGGTGGGGTCAGGGCAGAAAGAGGGCACCACAATCTCCTGATTGATGTGGAACTCCGAAACCACCTTGGGAAGGAACTCCTGAGAGGTGAGAAGCACCGCCTTGTCCTTGTGAAACACCAAAAATAGTGGTCTACAGGACAGAGCATGCAACTCCGTGACACAGCGAACAGACATGATCGCCAGGAGAAAGGCCATTTTTCATATCAGAAGGCGTAGAGGAATAGTAGCCAAGGACTTAAATGCAGGGCGCTGAAGGACATCCAGGACCAGATTAAGATCCCACTGAGGAGCAGGAGCCTTAAAAACAGGGCGAGTATGAGCAACACCCTTGAGAAACACCTTGACATCAGGAAGGATAGCATGTGCCTCTGAAAGAAAATAGAGAGAGCAGAAGTCTGAACCTTAAGGGAACACAAACTGAGGCCCTTATCCACACCGTCCTGCAAGAAGGCCAAGACCATGGGCAGATCAAATGCCTGAGACCAGTCCCTATTGGCACAACCAAGATAGGAAGGTCGACCAGACACAGTGGCCGGCCTTTGAGGAAACTGGCTTGTAAGTACTAAGTATGGTAGCCACCACACCGGAAGAAAAACCTTTTTTCTTCAATATTGAGGATTCAATTTCCAAGCCGTCAAAGCTAGACGATGAATGTCCTCTTTCCACTGGTAACCTTGGAGGAGAAGGTCCAGATGAGTGGGGAGTTGGAACGGCTCTGCCACTAACAGATCCAGAAGCTCCAGAAACCAAACTTGTCGAGGCCAGTACAGAGCAACAAGAATGACTGGACAACGCTCCAGTCTCAATTTCAGTAACACCCTGTGCAACATAGGAAGGGGAGGGAAGATGTAAGCCAGAGGAAATAACCAAGGAATGGACATGGCATCCACTGCCAAAGCTACAGGATCCCTTCAGCGAAAGCAGAACCTTGGAACCTTCCAGTTGTGTCTTGTCACCATCAGGTCGATGCAAGGAAGACCCCACTTCTGAACAATGAGGTTGAACACTGTGGGTTGTCTACGCCTGGAATGTGCACTGCGGATATGACAGGAACGTGTTCTTCTGCCTAAGAAAAATAGCCTTGACCTCTAACCAAGTGGCGAGACTTCTTGTTCCTCCCTGCTTGTTGATGTAAGCCACAGCCGTGGCATTGTCGGACTGAACCCGGACTGGGCATTCTTCCAGCTGGGGCGTCCAGTGACGACGGGCATGAAATATTGCCCGAAGTTCCAATACATTGATGGGAAGGAGACATTCCTCTGGAGACCACCGTCCCTGAGCACTCAGGCGACCCAGGACCCGCTCCCCAGCTGTAGAGGCTGGCATCCATCGTCACTGTGGTCCAGAAGGATATCAGGAAGGGCTTGCCCTTCAGGAGATTGGAGAGGTCTAGCCACCATGACAAACTCAGTTTCCACACGAATAGGGAGGGATACTGACTTCTGCAGAAGGTCCCGGCTGACCCTTGCATACCTGGATCACAAAACCGCTGTAGCTCCCTGGTGTGAGCCATGGCAAAGGGGACTGCTTCGATGGTGGAGATGAATTTCACCAGCAGAGAGGATAGCTTCTTGGCGGAACTGGATATTGAGCTAGAATAGCCGAAACCCTGTGTGCGATCTGGTGAGCCACTTCCTCTGTGAGAAACACCATGCTCTGCTGAGTGTCGAAGAGAAAGCCCAGGAAGACCATACACTGGGATGGGACAAGATCTGACTTGTCCAAGTTGATGATCCACCCATGATGGGTGAGAGCGTGAATGCAGTCCTGAACATGCTGACGAAGAAGTTCCACAGAGGGGGCTTTCAGAAAGAGGTTGTTCATGTATTGAGTAACTCTGATGCTGTCCCAGTGGAGGATGGACACTAAGGCTCTCAGAACATGGTTGAAAACCTGAGGCGCTGTAGTCAGACCAAAGGGAAGAGCTGAGAACTGAAAATGCCCGTGGTCACAGATAAATCTGAGATACTGCCGGCTCTCTGGATGAATGGCGATATGTAAATACGCATCCTGAAGGTCCAGAGAAGCAAGAAATTCCCCTGGAATCATAGCAGCAATCACCATCCTCAGGGACTCCTGGTGATAATGAGACCGGATCACAAAGAAATTGAGATCCTTCAAGTCCAAAATTGACGACAACCCTTGGACACTACAAAGGGGTTTGAGTAAAAACCCGTACCTCTGTCCTGAACTGGAACGGGTTCCAGAACATCCTTGACCAGAAGTGACTGGATAGCTTTGTTGAAGCGACAGTGTTTTTCGACTCCCTGGGGCGTATGAGAGGGGAAAAAGCAAAAAGGAGGAAGCGAGGCGAAAGGGATCCTGTACCCTTCTGCCCACTACTTGTAAAACCCACGGGTCCACCACTGAATCCTCCCAAATGCTGTGATAGTGACAAGGATGACCACCCACAGCTGAATGGGGACCTGGGTTCGGCGAGTCATGCCGGCGAAGTCTTGAAAACCTTGGGCTTGAAGAAGTCCTTGGGCTTCCATTACTGTTTGGCCTTGGAGGAGGCATGTGGAGCTAAGGGAACTGCCTGGTTCGCCGGACGTGTCTCAGTCTGAAAGGGACGAAAAAAACTGTTATGCTTGAGAGGAGGTTTCTTCCTGGGGGCCAAGGGCAGATGAGTACTCTTACCCCCAGTGGCCTCACTGATCAGATCCTTAAGATCTGGCCCAAATAAGGATGTACCCTGAAAGGGCAAGGGCAGCAAGGCTTTCTTAGAAGCGGTGTCAGCAGCCCAGATCTTGAGCCAAAGAACTCATCTGGCAACCACAGACATGGTGGAAACCCTTGCCACCAGACGGATAGCATCAAATAAGGCAGCAGAAACATTGTGCTGGGCCTCAGATATGTTGGCAAAGAGCCTTAACATATCCGAAGATGAATCATCCCGACGTACAGCTAGGGTGAGTTGTTCAGTTCAGACCACAATGGCCCGTTTCACCCATGCCATAGCGAATCCTGGACGCATGGCAGTACCAGCAGTGGCAAAAATGGACTTGAGGGAAACCTCAAGCTTCTTGTCAGTCCAGTCCTTCAGAGAGGATACATCAGAAACTGGTAAGGCGGTAGACTTAGATAGCCTTGAGACAGGAGCGTCCACCTTAGGGGGATGAACCCATTGAGCAAGCACCCGCCTCAGAAAAGGGGTAAAGCTTAGCAAACTTCTTGGAGACAGAAGGCTTTCTGTTTGGAGATTTTCACTCATCAGCCACTAGGTGGTCCAGAGTGGGGTTAGGTGGAAAAACAAGTATGGGGCTTTATAGGCTCCTGGAATACATCAGAGGGATCTGAGGAAACCTCCTGAACTGGGGGAATGTTTAGCGTGTTTAAGACAGCCCTGATCAGGCCCTCAAGCCAAGGGTTCTGGATCAACCTCAAAAGATCCCAAAAAATTGAGAGGAGCCCACAGCAGAACATTTCCTCATCATCTGAATACACCAACAGTTCCTCTTCAGAGGAATCTGAAATGTCAGGTACTCCTTGCAGTTTGGGAAGGGAAGATCTGACCGAGGAAGGGGTCTGCCAGGAATGGAAGACCCCCTGTAACTGGGATGGAAAGAGTTGCAACGTAGACCTGAGGTCCCTGGTAGCAGCCTTGAACTCTTGCACCCAAAACTGGCTCTAATGCATGGCTGGAGGTCCCTGGGATAGACCTCAGGGACATCAGGACATGCTGGGCATAAATGACCTGAGAATTCTCTAGGCAACCCTGTATGACATGAGGAGCAATGAGAAATGGGGGATACAGAGACCCCAGCGTTCTTAGTCTTGGGCCTGGCCCCAAGCCAGACATTTTCACAGTGTCAACAACATTCAGAATAATTAATCACTCAATTTACAGTGTGTAAGATTAAAATTTCACCAGAAATCGCTAAAATACACTTATTTGGCAGGGGAAGGGTTAATCTGCAAAGGAGAGAAGGCGAGTCCAAGCCCTGCGTAAGATACTCGTTCTGTAAAGTTTACAAGATGGCTACCATGGCGGGAGACAATCAGAGACGAGTGCGAAACAAGCACTCATGGGAAATGTAGTTTTCCCAGAAAAAGTACCCAACAGTGCCCGAAACCCCCTGAGCCCCCAACACACTTGCAATGTGAACCGGATGATAGAGCAAGGTCAGACAAGTAAAATGAGCCATCTCTGAAGTCGCTATGATGAGCGGTTGCAGAGATATGTCCTGGACTGTACAGTCCCATAGAAGTGAATGGAGCAATGGTGTCTATGCGGTAAAGTGCTCCTGGAACTCAATTTTGTCAGAGTTAGAACTGAGAAATAAAAATACATGAAACATCACTAGAGCATGTAATCAGACCCAGAAAACACTGTGCCCAGTAGGGAAAGTGCCAATAACCAACCCAAAAGATGCCAACCAGCAGTTAAAGGGTTAATTTACCACACAAAGTTGCTCCAAAACACTGACAGACATAACAGAAAGACCCAGTGAGTGCAGGAGTAGAACTCCCAGGAATAACCCCTGTGCGGAGGGGCACTGTGGGACATGTGGACCTGCAACACTCATAGGGTATCTCACCTTTCCTGCAGATCTTCTGTCTTCAGATTACCATGTAGTAAGAAGTAACCTCGGTGGGTAACTCCTGGGGAAGCACTTGGAATCAAGATTTCCCCCCTCAGGGCTTAAGGTCCACAAAAAGCACCTGGTCACTGAGCTACCCACATCTAAGGGCACTGTCAGTTATGGTAATCCGCCTAATGGTGGTATTCCATATCTAACAGAAAAATAAAACAAGTTTCTAAAATTATAGTAGAACTGTTCTCTTGCCTGTGTCTTCACCAAGGAACAAATCTTTCTGGAGCTGGTTGGCTAGCTGCAGCCAAGGAGGGAAGGCAGGCTCCACCCCCTGCAGTCATTTCTAGAATTGTTCCTGCATACTTAAAGTTACCAGTAACCTGTTCTGGACGACAGAGAAAGCAAGTTAAATAGACTCATTTATAAACACATATACTGAGGTATAACCAAACATTAATGTGAGTTGTTGTTTTTTTTTGCTTTGGAGCAATGTGATACACTTATGTCTGTATCGTTCAATATGGAACACAGGTTCCATGGGGTTGAGATCCTCCTCAAAAAAGACAGAATCTTGTGAGTGGAGACTCCCAGCTCCACCCTAGCTCCTCCTCCAGTTATGATGAGTCCTTCTAGGTGAAATCATGGCCAGAGCACTCCTGTTACTTTCAGATATATTTATTATTTTTCTAGTAGATATGGGGCTGTTACAATTTTCCCCATTAGGTGGGTTACCATTACTGGGCTTCCCCTGGAGTGGACTGACCACTCTTGCTTATCCTATGCAGAGGCAGACTCTTCTTGCTCTCCATCTCAGATTAACGCTTCACTTGCCACATAAGTACTTTCTGGGCTTTTCTTGGGTGAACTTTTAGTCTGTGGAACTGTTACTAGTGATTTTAGACATTACTTCTGTCAGGATGTTGGATTCTAATGGACATGGGGCCAGTCCTAAGGCTAAGGACTGGAGGGCATCACTGACCCCCTTGCTTACTGTTCCTCATGTCAAACAGGGCTCCCTAGAGAGTATTCTGGATCTCTCTGCCCCTCTCTCTTCTGTGATATGGCCCCCACTACTCCACCGGGCCCCTCCAGCACTGAACAAGAGCCAGCTTGGTAAAAATCATTATTTTTTCACAATTGCCCAATTTCCTCACTCCACCCAAGGGGTTCTTTAATCTTGGAAACCCCCACTACTTTCAAGTATGTGGCCCCTAGACCTCAGAGTATGCCTGCACTCATAGGGGCCACCTCTGAGATGGATTTTTCAGAGGTGGAATGCGAGGAAGGGGAATATGAAGATATGGATTCTTTCTACTTCTATGGGGACTCTTATGAGGTGGACCCCTTTCACATGGCTGAGGGACTTATTAGGGCTGTTCTGGAGACTCTTCAGGTCCCTGATACTCCTGATGAGGAGCCATCCTCTGCGGATGTCTTCCAGAGATGTAGGAAATATTCTACTGTTTTTCCCCCTAATGACACTCTTGATCAGATACATTGAGGTAAATGGAAGAACCCTGATAAGAGTTTGTCTATCACCATGAGGTTTTCTAAACCAGTGGTTCTCAACCCGTGCCCTCAGTGGCTACTAACAGGCCAGGATTTTAGAATTTCCTTTTAAGAGCACAGGTGAGTTAATACGACTGAGCCTCTGATCAACACACTTGTGTTCTAGCAGGGAAATTCCTAAGTCCTGGCCTGTTAGTGGCCACTGAGGGCACGGATTGAGAACCTCTATTCTAGACTCTACCCCTTTTCAGAGGCAGCTTTGGCACAGTGGGCCACCTTCTGTGTATCCTCAGTCTCCAGGCTAGCCAAGTCCACTGCTCTACCTTTGGCGGATGAGTGGGACTCTTCTATCCTCAGGGCTAATTCGCGCCCACTGGGGCTGCATTGAGGTTCCCTCAGCCTGGGTTAACAGGGCTGTTGCCTTATGGGTGAACAAAATGGTGGAAGCTGTCCATGCCGATGCTTCCAAGGAGGAGTTATGGGTCTTTTTAGCAAACATGAAAGAGGCCAACACTTATATTTCTGTGGCCTTATTTGAGGCAGTCAGATTGTCTGCAAAAGCCTTCTTTGTTACTGCGCAACACACTTTGTGGCTTAAGATTGGGTCTGCGGACCATTCTTCCAAAAAAGTCACTTGTTTCCTTACCCTTTCAGGTCAAGTCCCTGTTTGGACCTAAGCTAAAGCAGATTATTAGTGATATTACTGGGGGAAAGAGCACATTATAACCTCAGATGGCCAACAAATGTCCTACTATGAAGAAGAAACTGTGTATTTTTCATCCCTGCCAAATGGAGGTGCAAAGGCCACAAACTTCACAGGCCTCCAACTCGCACCTTTCCCCCTCAACAAGCCCAGACAACACTGGCAGCCCAAGTGACCAGCTTCAAGGGGCTAAGTCCATCAAACCAGCTCCAGCATGACTTGCAGAATCCTGGTCAGTAAGTTCCTGTAGGTGGGAGTCTTCGCCTTTTTCAGGACACATGGGAATGCTGTATTGTGGACCGGTGGGTTTTGCAGGTAATTTCAGAAGAGCTCAGAATAGGTTTCAGATCCCTTCCTCCTTTTTGTTTCTCCCCATGCAGAGTCCCTACTGTACCAGCCAAGTTGAATCTGTTCTGAGATGCAGTGCAGCTGTTGCTGGAAAAGAAGGTTCTGGTTCCAGTATCTCCCCAAGACAAGGTTCAGGTTTCTATTCCAACCTGTTTGTGGTTCCAAAGAAGGATCGCGTCTGCCATCCCATTCTGGAGCTCAAGTTTCTCAGCATGTATGTGGAGACTGCACGCTTCAAGATGGAATCCTTGTGTTCTGTCATTGCAATGATGTGCCCAGGGGAGTATCTGGTGTCTCTGGATCTTCAGGATGCGTACCTGCACATTCCAATCCATCCAGACAGCCAACACTATTTGCATTTTGCCTTAGGCTCGGAGCACTACCAGTTCATCGCTCTGCCTTTTGGCTTGGTCTCAGCTCCTCGGGTGTTTACCAGGATCATGGGGGCCTTAACAGCCTTCGTTCACACCCGGGGCATTTCTATGACTCCTTATCTGGACGATCTATTGATCAAGGCTCCTTCAGAGGATCTCTTGGCCCAGCATGTCCGTTAATGTGCTCGACTTGTGGTACACAATGGGTGGATTCTGAACATGTCAAAGTCTTCTCCTGTACTATCCCAGGAGCTGGTGTTTCTAGGAATGAGGTTGCACACCCGCCTGGGGAAGTTTTTTTTGACAGAGGATAAGATCCTGCAGATCAGTCAGGATGTGTCTCAAGCCCTGAAGTGGCTCTCGGCCATGGTCAGCGAGTACACTAGGTTCTGGGCTGACTAGTGTCTACCCTAGAAGCAGTGGCCTTACTCTCGGGTGTACACCAGGGAGCTTCAGAGGTATGTCATCCAGAAGTAGCACTGGAATTTGGCTCTTCTAGATCAGAAGATCTCCCTCCCTCTCTCCGGAAGCCAGACAACACGTACAGTGGTGGTTGCAATGGTGCCACCTGGAACAGGGGAAACCCTTTACAATCCGGGAATGGATTCTGTTCATGACAGATGCCAGCCTGAGCAGCTGGGAGGTGGTGCTGGGTCACCTGGGGATCCCGGGCAGGTGGACTGCGGAAGAAGCTCTTCAGTCCATCAATGTTCTGGAGCTCAGGGAGATCCGTCTCGCTGTGGTGTACTGGACCTCTCAGTTGAAAGGTCATCCAGTACAAATCATACGACACCACAGCCGTGGTTTATATCAACAGTCAGGGTGCACCTGAAGCGCCACCGCCTGGTAAGAGGTGAGGTACATTCTGGGGTGGGCAGAAGCCCACGTTCCGGTCATCTCAGCCTCTTATGTTCCAGGGGTGGAAAACGTTCTGGCAGGTTTTTTAAGTCACCAAGATGTAGATCCGGTGGAGTGGGAACTCAGTCTGGAAGTGTTCCAGTTGATTATGTTATGGTATGGACTGCCGCTGATCGACCATCAGTCCTCGAGGGGCAACAGGAAGGTTCCGGTCTTCTGCTCCTGTTGTGAGGGATCCTCTGGCCTTTGCCACAGACAAATTGTTGAATTCCGTGGCACTTCCTCCTCGCTTATGTCTTTCCTCAGATTCCTCTCATTCCCAGGGTGCTCTGGAAGATCAGAATGGATTATGTGACCGTGATTCTGGCTGCTCTTTATTGTAACAAGAGGGCGTGGTTTGTGGAACTAGTGAGTTTTTCCATTCAGGAAATGTTTTCCACTGCGACCCAGACCGGACCTTCTTTTTCAGGAATACCTATGAAAAGAGGATGTGAAAAAGCTGGCTTTGACGACATGGCTGTTGAAGCCCACATTTTGAGGAGAAAATTTTTATCCACTGAGGTAATTTCCACTATGATTCAGTCTTGAAAGCCTGTCTCCTCTAAGGCCTACCACAGGTTATGGTCTCTTTTTCATTCCTGGTGTGTGGGACAGTTGTCCCATATATCCTCTCAGGATTTTGACCTTCCAGTAGTGCTCTCCTTTCTCCAGGATAGTGTTAACAAAGGACTCAATTCCTTGTGGGTTCAAATTTCTGCTCTTTCTGTGTTTTTCCAGAGACGTATTGTCATGGTGTTCACGAGGTCATCATGCTTTCCTGGGCCTCCAAGGCTCCCATGCCTCCGTGGGATCTTAATTTGGCTTTGGTTGTTTTCTAGAGGCCTCCCTTTGAATCCCTTGCCACCATTCCTTTGTATCAGTTAATATGAAAAATTAATTTTCTTTTGGCTGTGGTCTCAGTCTGTATGGTTGCTGAGTTGCAGGCTTTTGTCTTGCAAGCCGCCTTTCCTGTTTTTTTTCACAAGGACAAGGCAGTTCTTTTAACCTCTCAGGAATTTCTTCTTAAGGTGGTGTCTGAGCTACACATCAATCAGGAGATTGTCTTTATTTTGTCCTGACCCTAAATCTGACAAGGAGAGGGATATCCACTTGTTGGATATGGTTTGATGCCTTAAGTTTTCTGTATGCCGTACAGAGTCTTTTCATAAGACAGATTCCCTGTTTGTCACTCCTGAGGGTCCCAGGGTGGGTCAGGCTGATTCCAAGGTCACTATAGCCTCTTGGATCAAGTCTACCATTTGTCAGGTATACAAACTAGAAAAAAACCTGTTCCCTTCAAAGTCACAGTGCATTCCACTAGGTCTGTTGGGGCCTCCTGGGCCTACAAGAATTAGGCCTTGACTAAGCAGTTGTGCAAGGCAGCAGCTTGATCCTCCTTGCATACATTTGCTAAGGACTAACGTGTGGATGTTCTGGCTTCAGCTGAAGCCAGCTTTGGCAGGAAGTTGCTTCTGGCGGTTCTGCCTGTCTAGGGACCTATTCTTTCCTTTTGCCTTATTGTTGTTCAGCTGTTTGATCCCGGTTAGCTCTTGTGTGCTGTGCAAGATTTTTAGTGTCCATTGACAATCAGTGTTGGTTTAGGCTGTTCCAATTCTGGATAGTCTTAGGGAACTCCGGTATCATGGGGACACGCGTGAGGTCCTTTCTCCTTCTTCCCACCTCTGGAAGTTTAGTGTTGGTATATCCCCATGGTACCTGTTTTTCATATTGGACAATAGAGAAAACTGGATTTTAGTCTTTAGGCATCAAAGAGGTGCTCTCCCTCCTAAAGAGGGATTCTTAGCAGTTACAGACCCCTAATATCTCCTAAAGACAGACAGTTTGAAGGTATGGGCCTCTAATATCTCCTAAAGAAGGACACTTGGGAGGAACGGGACCCTAATATTTCCAAATGAGGGACACTTAGAGGGAATGGACCCCTAATATCTCCTAAAGAGGGACACTTGGGAGGTTTAGACTACTATTATCTCCTAAAGAGGGACATTGAGAGGTACGGATCCTAATATCTCCTAAAGAGGGACAAATTGGGAGGTATGGGCCCCAAATATCTCCCTAAAGAGGGACAATTGGGCGGTACAGACCCCTAATATCTCCTAAAGACGGACACTTGGAAGGTACAGACCCTAATATTTCCTAAAAAGGGATAATTGGAAGGAATGGACCCTTAATATCCCCTAAAGAGGGACACTTGGGAGGTTCAGACTACTATTATCTCCTAAAGAGGGACATTGGGAGGTATGGCCCCTAATATCTCCTAAAGAGGGACACTTGGAAGGTACAGACCCCTAATATTTCCTAAAAAGGGATAATTGGAAGGAATGGACCCTTAATATCCCCTAAAGAGGGACACTTGGAGGTTCAGACTACTATTATCTCCTAAAGAGGGACATTGGGAGGTATGGATCCTAATATCTCCTAATGAGGGACACTTGGGAGCTATGGGCCCCTAATATCTCCTAAAGAGGGACACTTGGGAGGTAAGGCCCCTAATATCTCCAAGAAAGGGACATTTGGGAAGTAAGGTTCCTAATATTTCCTAAAGAGGAACACTTGGAAGGTATGGGCCCCTAATATCTCCTAAAGAGGCACACTTGGAAAGTGTGCAATCAGAGGACACAATACATTATTTCACAGAGAGTTAGTGGCCTCTCTATCAGTTAATGGGTTAAAGTGATTGGTTGCTAGGGGATCCACAGAAATTTTGTATGAAGAGGAATCCATCACCGCAAACAATTACCCCGTGTATTCCTGCTGTGCTAATATAAAAGGGGTGTCAATTTCTCCCAAGTATTCCTGATGTGCTGGTAATTAATTACAATACAGATGGTGGCAGCGTAAAAGTACCTACCCCACACTGTATGTACTAGGGCAACTATGTGGCAAGAGATTTTCACGTGAGATATGCTCAATAGGGCCACATGTCGCATATCAGCCCAAAGCCACGTGCACAGTATTGCAAGAATTAACAACCTGTCTGGAATACAAAATGTCCCAGATCTGATAAATAGAATTTAACTATTTATCTGCTGTTTTCAAAATGCATGCCTACTGGATGTAACACAGAATTGTGAAGTACATTACAAAGTAATAAATTGCATTACTATATTATAATCCTAAGCAAAATAATACTATATGGTTATAGAAAAGCAAGGATAATATGAATATACAAATGCAACATATACCATAAAGATTATAATGTCAACATCATGTATGCTACACAATGCAGCACTGCAGGGGTTAACCAGAACTATGGATTGCAAAGGACCAGCTGCTACTCAATCCAAGATGGAGGATGCTACCTTGCTCTGTTAAGATTTTCATAGGTGACTATCTCAACAGATCAAGACCATGCCCCTATTACCACCACGCATACAATGTAACCTCTCACCAGAACCACATACCAAAAGAGAAATGGAAGGAAAACTTCACAGACAGCAACACAAGGGTTAATAATGAACACCAGATCAATGGAGCACAATGACCATCTCAGAATTGCCTTATGTGAATTGTCTGCACATGCAAGAGGTGGGTCTCAAACACATCCCACAGCAGGTGTCTGCAATTCTGGCTAACTACGTAACTCTCAATGATCTAAATTACTATCAATCTAATCTCACCCTGTTATCTCTATGACTGGTACTGTAGAGCCTCTAGAATATTCTAACTTTACAGCCCAAATGCCTACAAATGTAATGGTCCCCAGCAGAAGGGCAAAGTCTATCGGAGAGTATACAAATGAGGATATCCCAGAATAAACTGGGTTATAATAATTCTAGAAGCATTACAGGGCATATACAAATAAATGTGTAATTATCATCCAGTCCTAGATTAGGGCCTGGTTCTCTCAGACGCAACAATATTCAGCAAGGGCCAGGTACAGTAATCAGGAAATTCAGCCAACCAAAATCCCTTATCCCCCGAGTTATATTAGCTGGCATATATTAGCTAGACCCACCCTTAGTAGAAAGGTACAACCCATCCTTCACTCAGAGGTCAAACCCTTAGAGAATTAGAGTATTAGGTAATATCCAAAATTCCAAAAAGCTCTCTGATTGGTTAATAACATATACCCTAATCTGAATAGAGACATAAAGGAAACAATCTTTCATGCTGTTAGATGGCATTCCAAGGCCAAAAATCTTCAGGGAAGACAGTAGAAAAAAAACAAAATTAATTGACAGTAGGATGTGAAAATAATAGAAGAACATAAAGTGGCCTCTCATGGAATGTGAAACTAGCATCTCCCTACACATAAACATCAGGTGCATCTCTCCCGCCATAGATAAGATTCATGTGAATGTACAAAAAGAGGCCTTATCAGGGAAATAAACATGCTCTCATTGTATGTAGGTTTCAAACTCTTCTCTAAGGTTTTCTAGAGAAAGGAAACAAATTTTTCTTCAACTCACAGGCTTAATATATACAGACAAAATGGTTTC
>JBBDGT010000329.1:0-45611 GCA_037306005.1 Rhinophrynus dorsalis | reverse complement strand
TCGCCCAGTCCGCCCTGGCTTCCGCCATCAACCTATCGATGACCTCTGTTGTCGGGTTCGGACCATACAAAGCCAACCTCTGAGCTACTATGTTGGTGACTGGATCTTCACCGTCGATCCATCTTCGTGCTCCGACACCTCCCCCTTGCAAGCGGTCTGCCATCGGATCGAGCACCCGCTGTGTTGAAGCGGCCGGTTCGGGTAGACCGGTGAACGGTGCAAAATTGTCCTTGGGGTCAAGCCAGCGGCTGTATCTCCCCCTGGATGCTGGTTTCAGTTCGAATCGATCCCGTCACCTGCCACCACTATAACGGTAACCCTAGCCACCGGTATGGGCTGGGCCGTCGTTCCCGGAATCTCGCCTTCGAGGTCGGCTGAGCTGCGTCGGATGTTCCGGTCCGGTAGTACTTCCAGGACGTCGGATTCGCAGGTCGGACCCGGTCGACGTCGACGCCTTCGATCTTCGAGGAGTGAATGGCTCAATTGCGAGTGAGGGATGGGAGTCAAAGAGGACTCTTTAGGCCACCCCAGGCAGAAAGTAAACTCAGAGACAGTTTACTCCCAAACAAGAACACTTTATTGAACACATCACACATCTTTTATACAGTTACACATGGTTATCACAATAGGGAGGGGAAGGGCCAGGCATTCTAATGCAGGCTTGGCCCAGTGACCAATCCAACACAATGGGCATATACAGCAGACCAATCGTGACGGGGAACAATGGACCAATGGCAGAGGGTACAAAGGGACCAATAGTAACTACAGGAAACAGACCAATGGGAGATGGGTTACTGAACACAATATTGACAATGGTAGACTTAATATGATTAATCAACGTCTGGACAGAGACAATGGACTGACTAGAGGGAATACACATCTGAGAACTGGGCCAGGGGTTGAAGCACGTACACACTAGTTTGAATATGCGGCTTCAACCCTGGCCAATCAGTGTGCGCAGTGAGTCGTACGTCGGCCAATCCGGCGTCGACTCACTGCCTCCGGTTTCCCGCGTTCCAGATGGCGTGGATACCTCGAACAAAGGAACCGGGGAATCACCGGCTTCGGTGTTCGTGTATCCCTCAATACATGAAACATACGATATTCGACATTCGACCATACAATACATTAGACTTTCGACATTCTACAATATACAAAACGTACAACATTCGACATGAACCCTTGTAGCATAGGGCTAGGGGAACCCCTATCATAGTTCAAATAAGGCCACAGGCCCATAGTCTTTGAAACAACTGTTTGAGGTCCGGTCAAGGACCCAAGTAACGGCCTAGGGTCCGTTACAACATTCACGTACAGTGTCACACTGAGCATACCATTATCATACATTAGCACACAGTGCCGTACGGAGTACATCATTATCATACATTAGCGCACAGTGTCACACTGAGTACTTCATTATCATACATTAGTGCACAGTGTCACAGTGAGTACTTCATTATCATACATTAGCGTACAGTGTAACGCTGACTACATCATTATCATACATTAGCACACACTATTATACTGAGTATGTCATTATCATACATTAGCGCACACTGTTATACTTGAGTACGTCATTATCATCCATTAGCGCACAGTGTCACGGTGACTAAATCATTATCATACGTTAGTGCACAGTGTCAAACTGAGTACTTCATTATCATACATTACCGCACAGTGTCACACTGAGTACGTCATTATCATACATTAGCGCACAGTGTCACACTGTACTGAGTACTTCATTATCATACATTACCGCACAGTGTCACACTGAGTACGTCATTATCATACATTAGCGCACAGTGTCACACTGAGTACTTCATTGTCATACGTTAGCACACAGTGTCACACTGAGTACTTCATTATCATACGTTAGCGCACAGTGTCACACTGAGTACATCATTATCATACATTAGCGCACAGTGTCATACTGAGTACAGTCATTATCATACATTAGCGCACAGTGTCACACTGAGTACTTCATTATCATACATTAGAGCACAGTGCCATACTGAGTACTTCATTATCATACATTAGCACACAGTGTCGTACGGAGTACTTCATTATCGTACTTATTTGCACAGTCCCGCACGTAGTACTTCATTATCATACATTAGTGCACAGTGTCACACTGAGTACTTCATTATCATACATTAGTGCACAGTATCACACTGAGTACGTCATTATCATACATTAGGGCACCGTGTCACACTGAGTACACCATTATCATACATTAGCGCACAGTGTCACAGTGAGTACGTCATTATCATACATTAGCGCACAGTGTAACGCTGACTACATCATTATCATACATTAGCGCACACTGTTATACTGAGTACATCATTATCATACATTAGCACACAGTATCACACTGAGTACGTCATTATCATACATTAGCGCACAGTGTAACGATGACTACATCATTATCATACATTAGCGCACACTGTTATACTGAGTACATCATTATCATACATTAGCGCACAGTGTCCACCTGAGTACTTCATTATCATACATTAGCGTACAGTGTAACGCTGACTAGATCATTATCATACATTAGCACACACTGTTATACTGAGTACGTAATTATCATACATTAGCGCACAGTGTCACACTGAGTACTTCATTATCATACATTAGCGTACAGTGTAACGCTTGACTAGATCATTATCATACATTAGCACACACTGTTATACTGAGTACGTCATTATCATACATTACGCACAGTGTCATGGTGACTAAATCATTATCATACGTTAGTGCACAGTGTCAAACTGAGTACTTCATTATCATACATAGCGCACAGTGTCACACTGAGTACATCATTATCATACATTAGCGCACAGTGTCACACTGAGTACGTCATTATCATACATTAGCGCACAGTGTCACACTGAGTACTTCATTATCATACATTAGCACACAGTGTCACACTGAGAACATCATTATCATACATTAGCACAACAGTGCCACACTGAGTATACCATTATCATACATTAGCGAACAGTGTCACACTGAGTACGTCATTATCATACATTAGCGCACAGTGTCACACTGAGTACATCATTATCATACATTAGCACACAGTGTCACACTGAGTACTTCATTATCATACATTAGCGCACAGTGTCACACTGAGTACGTCATTATCATACATTAGCGCACATTGTCACACTGAGTACGTCATTATCATACATTAGCTCACAGTGTCACAGTGAGTACATCATTATCATACATTAGCACACAGTGTCACACTGAGTACTTCATTATCATACATTAGCGCACAGTGTCACACTGAGTACTTCATTATCATAAATTAGCGCACAGTGTCACACTGAGTACATCATTATCATACATTAGCGCACAGTGTCACAGTGAGTACATCCTTATCATAAATTAGCACACAGTGTCACACTGAGTACTTCATTATCATACATTAGCGCACAGTGTCACACTGAGTACTTCATTATCATACATTAGCGCACAGTGTCACAGTGAGTACATCATTATCATACATTAGCACACAGTGTCACACTGAGTACTTCATTATCATACATTAGCGCACAGTGTCACACTGAGTACGTATTATCATACATTAGCGCACAGTGTCACACTGAGTACATCACTATCATAAATTAGAGCTCAGTGTTCACACTGAGTACATCATTATCACTACATTACCGCACAGTGTCACACTGAGTACGTCATTATCATACATTAGCGCACAAGTGTCACACTGAGTACTTCATTGTCATACGTTAGCACACAGTGTCACACTGAGTACTTCATTATCATACGTTAGCGCACAGTGTCAACACTGAGTACATCATTATCATACATTAGCGCACAGTGTCACACTGAGTACTTCATTATAAAACATTAGCACACAGTGTCTACACTGAGTACTTCATTATCATACGTTAGCGCACAGTGTCACACTGAGTACTTCATTATCATACATTAGCACACAGTGTCACTACTGAGTACTTCATTATCATACGTTAGCAGCACAGTGTCTCACTGAGTACTTCAGTATCATACATTGGCGAACAGTGACACACATTGAGTAATCACCTGCCCATACCGCCAGTATTCACCTGCCCACACATTCACTACTCACCTACCCGTACCCCCAGTATTTACTTGCCCGTACAGCGTGCTCACAACTGCCATACCCCCAGTATTAACCTTCCCGTACATTCAGTACTTACCTGCCCGTACCCCAGTATTCACCTGCCTGTACAGCTAGTTCTCACCTGTCTTACCCCCAGTCAAACCTTCCAGACAGCACTTCCCTGCACATATTACTAGCCCTCCCTCCCCAGGCCCACTCACCTGCCCATACTACCAGCCCACCCTCCCAGGCCCCACTCACCTGCCCATACTACCAGTCCTGCTCCCAGGGCCCCACTCACCTGCCCATACCCCCAGCCCTCCTCTCCATGTACCACTCACCTGTATATACCCCCAGCCCTCCTCTCCATGTAACACTCACCTGTACATACCCCCAGCCCTCCTCTCCATGTACCACTCACCTGTCCATTCCCCAGCCCTCTGTCTCCATGTACCACTCACCTGTACATATCCCCAGCCCTCCTCCCTATGTTACCACTCACCTGCCCATATCCCAGCCCTCCTCCCTATGTACCACTCACCTGTCCATACCCCAGCCCTCCTCCCATGTACCACTCACCTGCCCATATCCCCAGCCCTCCTCCCCATGTACCACTCACCTGTACATATCCCCAGCCCTCCTCCCTATGTACCACTCACCTGTCCATATCCCCAGCCCTCCTCTCCATGTACCACTCACCTGCCCATACCCCAGCCCTCCTCTCCATGTATCACTCACCTGTCCATACCCCAGCCCTCCTCTCCATGTACCACTCACCTGTACATATCCCCAGCCCTCCTCCCTATGTACACTCACCTGCCCATACCCCCAGCCCTCCTCCCCAGGTACCACTCACCTGTCCATACCCAGCCCTCCTCCCCATGTACCACTCACCTGTCCATACCCCCAGCCCTCCTCTCCATGTACCACTCACCTGTCCATATCCCTAGCCCTCCTCCCTATGTACCACTCACCTGTCCATATCCCAGCCCTCCTCCCATGTACCACTCACCTGTCCATACCCCAGCCCTCCTCCCATGTACCACTCACCTGTCCATATCCCAGCCTCCTCCCTATGTACCACTCACCTGCCCATATCCCCAGCCCTCCTCCCATGTATCACTCACCTTGCCCATACCCCAGCCCTCCTCTCCATGTACCACTCACCTGTCCATATCCCCAGCCCTTCTCCCATGTACCACTCACCTGTACATACCCCAGCCCTCCTCTCCATGTACCACTCACCTGTCCATATCCCAGCCCTCCTCCTATGTACCACTCACCTGCCATACCCCCAGCCCTCCTCTCCATGTACCACTCACCTGTCCATATCCCCAGCCCTCCTCCCCATGTACCACTCACCTGTCCATATCCCAGCCCTCCTCCCTATGTACACCACTCACCTGCCATATCCCCAGCCCTCCTCCCTATGTACCACTCACCTGTCCATATCCCCAGCCCTCCTTCCCATGTACCACTCACCTGTCCATATCCCCAGCCCTGCTCCCTATGTACCACTCACCTGCCCATACCCCCAGCCCTCCTCTCCATGTACCACTCACCTGCCCATACCCCCTGCCTCCTCTCCATGTACCACTCACCTGTCCATACCCCCAGCCCTCCTCTCCATGTACCACTCACCTGCCCATACCCCAGCCCTCCTCTCCATATATCACTCACCTGTCCATACCCCAGCCCTCCTCTCCATGTACCACTCACCTGTACATATCCCAGCCCTCCTCCCTATGTACCACTCACCTGCCATACCCCAGCCCTCCTCCCAGGTACCACTCACCTGTCCATACCCCAGCCTCCTCCCTATGTACCACTCACCTGTATAACCCCCAGCCCTCCTCTCCATGTACCACTCACCTGTCCATATCCCCAGACCTCCTCCCTATGTACCACTCACATGTCCATATCCCAGCCCTCCTCCCATGTACCACTCACCTGTCCATATCCCCAGCCATCTCTTCCCCATGTACCACTCACCTGTACATATCCCCAGCCCTCCTCCCTATGTACCACTCACCTGTACATATCCCAGCCCTCCTCCTTTGTACCACTCACCTGTACATATCCCCAGCCCTCTCCCTATGTACCACTCACCTGCCCATACCCCCAGCCTCCTCCAGGTACCACTCACCTGTCCATACCCCAGCCCTACTCCCATGTACCACTCACCTGTACATATCCCCAGCCGTCCTCCCATGTACCACTCACCTTCCATATCCCCAGCCCTCCTCCTATGACCACTCACCTGTACATATCCCCAGCCCTCCTCCCTATGTACCACTCACCTGTCCATACCCCAGCCCTCCTCCTATGTACCACTCACCTGTCCATACCCCCAGCCCTCCTCTCCATGTATCACTCACCTGTCCATATCCCTAGCCCTCCTCCCTATGTACCACTCACCTGTCCATACCCCAGCCCTCCTCCCTATGTACCACTCACCTGCCCATACCCCCAGCCTCCTCTCCATGTACCACTCACCTGTCCTGACCCCAGCCATCTCTCACCATGTACCACTCACCTGTCCATATCCCAGCCCTCCTCCCTATGTACCACTCACCTGCCCATATCCCCAGCCTCCTCCCATATGTACCACTCACCTGCCCATACCCCCAGCCCTCCTCCCAGGTACCACTCACCTGTACATACCCAGCCCTCCTCTACATGTACCACTCACCTGTCCATACCCCAGCCCTCCTCCCCATGTACCACTCACCTGTCCATACCCCAGCCCTCCTCCCCATGTACCACTCACCTGCCCATACCCCAGCCCTCCTCCCTATGTACCACTCACCTGCCCTCATACCCCAGCCCTCCTCACCATGTACCACTCACCTGTCCATATCCCCAGCCCTCCTCTCCATGTACCACTCACCTGTCCATATCTCCAGCCTCCTCCCTATGTACCACTCACCTGCCCATATCCCCAGCCCTCCTCCCTATGTACCACTCACCTGCCCTTATCCCAGCCCTCCTCTCCATGTACCACTCACCTGTCCATATCCCTAGCCCTCCTCCCTATGTACCACTCACCTGTCCATACCCCCAGCCCTCCTCCCTATGTACCACTCACCTGCCCATACCCCCAGCCCTCCTCACCATGTACCACTCACCTGTCCATATCCCCAGCCCTCCTCTCCATGTACCACTCACCTGTCCATATCTCCAGCCCTCCTCCTATGTACCACTCACCTGCCCATATCCCCAGCCCTCCTCCCTATGTACCACTCACCTGCCATATCCCAGCCCTCCTCCCCATGTACCACTCACCTGCCCATATCCCAGCCCTCCTCCCCATGTACCACTCACCTGCCCATATCCCCAGCCCTCCTCCCTATGTACCACTCACCTGTACATATTCCCAGCCCTCCTCCCTATGTACCACTCACACTGTACATATCCCCAGCCCTCCTCCCATGTACCACTCACCTGTATATACCCCAGCCCTCTCCTATGTACACTCACCTGTATATACCCCCAGCCTCTCCTATGTACCACTCACCTGCCCATATCCCCAGCCCTCCTCCCTATGTACCACTCACCTGTCCATATCCCCAGCCCTCCTCCCTATGTACCACTCACCTGCCATACCCCCAGCCCTCCTCTCCATGTACCACACACCTGTATATACCCCAGCCTCCTCCCTATGTACCACTCACCTGTCCATATCCCAGCCTCCTCCCTATGTACCACTCACCTGCCCATATCCCCAGCCCTCCTCCCATGTACCACTCACCTGTCCATATCCCCAGCCCTCCTCTCCATGTATCACTCACCTGTCATATCCCTAGCCCTCCTCCCTATGTACCACTCACCTGTCCATACCCCAGCCCTCCTCCCTATGTACCACTCACCTGCCCATACCCCCAGCCCTCCTCATCCATGTACACTCACCTGTCCATACCCCCAGCCATCTCTCACCATGTACCACTCACCTGTCCATATCCCCAGCCCTCCTCCCTATGTACCACTCACCTGCCCATATCCCCCTCCTGCCCTCCTCCATGTACCACTCACCTGCCCATATCCCCAGCCCTCCTCACATGTACCACTCACCTGTCCATAATCCCAGCCCTCTCTCCAGTACCACTCACCTGTCATATCTCCAGCCTCCTCCCTATGTACCACTCACCTGCCCATATCCCAGCCCTCCTCCCTATGTACCACTCACCTGCCCATATCCCCAGCCCTCCTCCCCATGTACCACTCACCTGCCCATATCCCCAGCCCTCCTCTCCATGTACCACTCACCTGTCCATATCCCCAGCCCTCCTCTCCTGTACCACTCACCTGCCATATCCCCAGCCCTCTCCCCATGTACCACTCACCTGCCCATATCCCAGCCCTCCTCTCCATGTACCACTCACCTGTCCATATCCCCAGCCCTCCTCCCATGTACCACTCACCTGCCCATATCCCAGCCCTCCTCCCACATGTACCACTCACACTGTCCATAGCCCCAGCCCTCCTCTCCATGTACCACTCACCTGTCATATCCCTAGCCCTCCTCCTATGTACCACTCACCTGTCATATCCCCAGCCCTCCTCCCATGTACCACTCACCTGTCCATACCCCAGCCCTCCTCCCATGTACCACTCACCTGTCCATATCCCCAGCCCTCTCCCTATGTACCACTCACCTGCCATATCCCCAGCCCTCCTCCCCATGTATCACTCACCTGCCCATGACCCCAGCCTCCTCTCATGTACCACTCACCTGTCCATATCCCCAGCCCTTCTCCCCATGTACCACTCACCTGTACATACCCCAGCCCTCCTCTCCATGTACACTCACCTGTCCATATCCCCAGCCCTCCTCCCTATGTACCACTCACCTGCCATACCCCAGCCCTCCTCTCCATGTACCACTCACCTGTCCATATCCCCAGCCCTCCTCCCCATGTACCACTCACCTGTCCATATCCCCAGCCCTCCTCCCTATGTACCACTCACCTGCCCATATCCCCAGCCCTCCTCCCTATGTACCACTCACCTGTCCATATCCCCAGCCCTCCTTCCCATGTACCACTCACCTGTCCATATCCCCAGCCCTGCTCCCTATGTACCACTCACCTGCCCATACCCCCAGCCCTCCTCTCCATGTACCACTCACCTGCCCATACCCCCTGCCCTCCTCTCCATGTACCACTCACCTGTCCATACCCCCAGCCCTCCTCTCCATGTACCACTCACCTGCCCATACCCCCAGCCCTCCTCTCCATGTACCACTCACCTGTATATACCCCCAGCCCTCCTCTCCATGTACCACTCACCTGCCCATACCCCCAGCCCTCCTCCCCATGTACCACTCACCTGTACATATCCCCAGCCCTCCTCCCCATGTACCACTCACCTGTACATACCCCCA
Organism: Rhinophrynus dorsalis; assembly: GCA_037306005.1. Lineage (NCBI taxonomy): Eukaryota > Metazoa > Chordata > Amphibia > Anura > Rhinophrynidae > Rhinophrynus > Rhinophrynus dorsalis. Next base: position 36,117 of record JBBDGT010000329.1, on the reverse strand, counting down.
GCCCTCCTCCCTATGTACCACTCACCTGTCCATACCTCCAGCCCTCCTACCCATGTACCACTCACCTGTCCATATCCCCAGCCCTCCTCTCCATGTACCACTCACCTGTCCATATCCCCAGCCCTCCTCCCTATGTACCACTCACCTGTATATACCCCCAGCCCTCCTCTCCATGTACCACTCACCTGCCCATACCCCCAGCCCTCCTCCCCATGTACCACTCACCTGTACATATCCCCAGCCCTCCTCCCATGTACCACTCACCTGTACATACCCCCAGCCCTCCTCCCTATGTACCACTCACCTGTCCATACCCCCAGCCCTCCTCCCTATGTACCACTCACCTGCCCATACCCCCAGCCCTCCTCTCCATGTACCACTCACCTGCCCATACCCCCAGCCCTCCTCCCTATGTACCACTCACCTGTCCATACCCCCAGCCCTCCTCCCCATGTACCACTCACCTGTCCATATCCCCAGCCCTCCTCCCTATGTACCACTCACCTGTCCATACCCCAGCCCTCCTCTACATGTACCACTCACCTGTCCATACCCCAGCCCTCCTCCCCATGTACCACTCACCTGTCCATACCCCCAGCCCTCCTCCCCATGTACCACTCACCTGTCCATATCCCCAGCCCTCCTCCCTATGTACCACTCACCTGTCCATACCCCAGCCCTCCTCTACATGTACCACTCACCTGTCCATACCCCAGCCCTCCTCCCCATGTACCACTCACCTGTCCATACCCCCAGCCCTCCTCCCCATGTACCACTCACCTGCCCATACCCCCAGCCCTCCTCCCTATGTACCACTCACCTGTATATACCCCCAGCCCTCCTCCCTATGTACCACTCACCTGTATATACCCCCAGCCCTCCTCCCTATGTACCACTCACCTGTATATACCCCAGCCCTCCTCCCTATGTACCACTCACCTGTATATACCCCAGCCCTCCTCCCTATGTACCACTCACCTGTCCATATCCCCAGCCCTCCTCCCCATGTACCACTCACCTGTACATATCCCCAGCCCTCCTCCCTATGTACCACTCACCTGCCCATATCCCCAGCCCTCCTCTCCATGTACCACTCACCTGTCCATATCCCCAGCCCTCCTCTCCATGTACCACTCACCTGTCCATATCCCCAGCCCTCCTCTCCATGTATCACTCACCTGTCCATATCCCCAGCCCTCCTCTCCATGTACCACTCACCTGTATATACCCCCAGCCCTCCTCTCCATGTACCACTCACCTGTATATACCCCCAGCCCTCCTCCCTATGTACCACTCACCTGTCCATATCCCCAGCCCTCCTTCCCATGTACCACTCACCTGTCCATATCCCCAGCCCTGCTCCCTATGTACCACTCACCTGTCCATATCCCCAGCCCTCCTCTCCATGTACCACTGAACTGCCCATACCCCCAGCCCTCCTCCCTATGTACCACTCACCTGTCCATACCCCCAGCCCTCCTCCCCATGTACCACTCACCTGTCCATATCCCCAGCCCTCCTCCCTATGTACCACTCACCTGCCCATACCCCCAGCCCTCCTCCCCATGTACCACTCACCTGTCCATACTCCAGCCCTCCTCCCCATGTACCACTCACCTGTCCATACCCCCAGCCCTCCTCCCCATGTACCACTCACCTGTCCATATCCCCAGCCCTCCTCCCTATGTACCACTCACCTGTCCATACCCCCAGCCCTCCTCTCCATGTACCACTCACCTGTCCATACCCCCAGCCCTCCTCTCCATGTACCACTCACCTGTCCATACCCCCAGCCCTCCTCTACATGTACCACTCACCTGTCCATACCCCAGCCCTCCTCCCCATGTACCACTCACCTGTCCATACCCACAGCCCTCCTCCCCATGTACCACTCACCTGCCCATACCCCCAGCCCTCCTCCCTATGTACCACTCACCTGTATATACCCCCAGCCCTCCTCCCTATGTACCACTCACCTGTATATACCCCCAGCCCTCCTCCCTATGTACCACTCACCTGTATATACCCCAGCCCTCCTCCCTATGTACCACTCACCTGTATATACCCCAGCCCTCCTCCCTATGTACCACTCACCTGTCCATATCCCCAGCCCTCCTCTCCATGTACCACTCACCTGCCCATATCCCCAGCCCTCCTCTCCATGTATCACTCACCTGTCCATATCCCCAGCCCTCCTCCCTATGTACCACTCACCTGTCCATATCCCCAGCCCTCCTTCCCATGTACCACTCACCTGTCCATATCCCCAGCCCTCCTCCCTATGTACCACTCACCTGTCCATATCCCCAGCCCTCCTCTCCATGTACCACTGAACTGCCCATATCCCCAGCCATCTCTCCCCATGTACCACTCACCTGCCCATATCCCCAGCCCTCCTCTCCATGTACCACTCACCTGCCCATATCCCCAGCCCTCCTCTCCATGTACCACTCACCTGCCCATATCCCCAGCCCTCCTCTCCATGTACCACTCACCTGCCCATATCCCCAGCCCTCCTCTCCATGTACCACTGAACTGCCCATATCCCCAGCCATCTCTCCCCATGTACCACTCACCTGTACATATCCCCAGCCCTCCTCCCTATGTACCACTCACCTGTCCATATCCCCAGCCCTCCTCTCCATGTACCACTTTACTGCCCATATCCCCAGCCATCTCTCCCCATGTACCACTCACCTGTCCATATCCCCAGCCCTCCTCTCCATGTACCACTCACCTGTCCATACCCCCAGCCCTCCTCCCCATGTACCACTCACCTGTCCATACCCCCAGCCCTCCTCTCCATGTACCACTCACCTGCCCATACTCCCAGCCGTCCCTCCCCAGGCCCCACTCACCAGTCAGGCAGGCCGCGGTGAGGAGTAGGAGCTGTCCCAGGTACCCGGGGCCTCCTCCCTCCCGCTGGATCAGCCTCATTCCTCCTCCTAATGAACAATGGGCTCCGGCACTTCCTCATCCCCCAGCATCATCTGCCTGAACCGGAGACGTCACACCGTTCCTATTGGTCAGCGGGAGGGACTACAGGCGCGGGGAGGCCGCAGGTTGGCTGCCGGTGATGTCACTCACAGAGAGAACTGATGCTGATGCTGAGCTCCGCTGTATTGATGGGATGTTGGACACGCGAGGCTGATACACAGTACAAAGGGGAGAAAGTACAGGGGCTGATACACAGATTAAAAGGGAGAAAGTGCAGGGGCTGATACACAGAATAAAAGGGAGAAAGTGCAGGGGCTGATACACAGAATAAAAGGGAGAAAGTGCAGGGGCTGATACACAGAATAAAAGGGAGAAAGTGCAGGGGCTGATACACAGTGAAAAGGGGAGAAAGTACAGGGGCTGATACACAGTGCAAAGGGGAGAAAGTGCAGGGGCTGATACACAGTGCAAAGGGGAGAAAGTGCAGGGGCTGATACACAGTGCAAAGGGGAGAAAGTACAGGGGCTGATACACAGTGCAAAGGGGAGAAAGTACAGGGGCTGATACACAGTGAAAGGGGAGAAAGTGCAGGGGCTGATACACAGTGAAAGGGGAGAAAGTGCAGGGGCTGATACACAGTACAAAGGGGAGAAAGTACAGGGGCTGATACACAGTGAAAGGGGAGAAAGTGCAGGGGCTGATACACAGTGCAAAGGGGAGAAAGTACAGGGGCTGATACACAGTGAAAGAGGAGAAAGTGCAGGGGCTGATACACAGTGAAAGGGGAGAAAGTACAGGGGCTGATACACAGTGAAAAGGGAGAAAGTGCAGGGGCTGATACACAGTGAAAAGGGAGAAAGTGCAGGGGCTGATACACAGTGAAAGGGGAGAAAGTGCAGGGGCTGATACACAGTGCAAAGGGGAGAAAGTACAGGGGCTGATACACAGTGAAAGAGGAGAAAGTGCAGGGGCTGATACACAGTGCAAAGGGGAGAAAGTACAGGGGCTGAAACACAGTGAAAGAGGAGAAAGTGCAGGGGCTGATACACAGTGAAAGGGGAGAAAGTACAGGGGCTGATACACAGTGAAAAGGGAGAAAGTGCAGGGGCTGATACACAGTGAAAAGGGAGAAAGTGCAGGGGCTGATACACAGTGAAAGGGGAGAAAGTACAGGGGCTGATACACAGTGAAAAGGGAGAAAGTGCAGGGGCTGATACACAGTGAAAAGGGAGAAAGTGCAGGGGCTGATACACAGTGAAAAGGGAGAAAGTACAGGGGCTGATACACAGTGAAAAGGGAGAAAGTGCAGGGGCTGATACACAGTGAAAGGGGAGAAAGTGCAGGGGCTGATACACAGACTAAAGGGGATAAAGTACAGGGGCTGATACACAGTGAAAGGGGAGAAAGTATAGGGGCTAATACACAGTGCAAAGGGGAGAAAGTATAGGGGCTGATACACAGTGCAAAGGGGAGAAATGATAGGGGCTGATTCACAGTGCAGAGGGGAAAAAGGATAGGGCTTATACACAGTGCAAAGGGGAGAAAGTATATTGCTTATACACAGACTAAAGGGGAGAAAGTATAGGGGCTGATACACAGTGCAAAGGGGAGAAAGTATAGAGCTTATACACCGTGCAAAGGGAAGAACGTATAGGGGCTGATACACAGACTAAAGGGGAAAAAGTATAGCGGCTGATACACAGTATAAGGGGGAGAAAGTATAGTCGCTGGTACACAGTGCAAAGGGGAGAAAGTATAGGGCTTGTACACAGACTAAAGGGGAGAAAGTATAGGGGCTGATACACAGTGCAAAGGGGAGAAAGTATAGAGCTTATACACCGTGCAAAGGGAAGAACGTATAGGGGCTGATACACAGACTAAAGGGGAAAAAGTATAGCGGCTGATACACAGTATAAGGGGGAGAAAGTATAGTCGCTGGTACACAGTGCAAAGGGGAGAAAGTATAGGGCTTATACACAGACTAAAGGGGAGAAATTATAGGGGCTTATACACAGATAAAAGGGGAGAAAGTATACAACTGATACACATAGTAAGGGAAAATGGAGAAAGTATAATGGCTGATACACAGGATAAAGGTGAGAAAGTATAGGGCTGATAAACACAGAAAAAAAGTGGACGAAGTATAGGGACTGATACATGATTATCACTGGACTGTGCATGATTATCACTGGACTGTATATGATTATCACTGGACTGTACATGATTATCACTGGGACTGTACATGATTATCACTAGACTGTACATGATTATCACTGGACTGTACGTGATCATCACTGGGACTGTACATGATTATCACTGGACTGATACATGATCATCACTGGACTGTATATGATTATCACTGGACTGATACATGATTATCACTGGACTGTACATGATTATCACTGGGACTGTACATGATTATCACTGGACTGTACATGATCATCACTGGACTGTACATGATTATCACTGGGACTGTACATGATTATCACTGGACTGTACATGATCATCACTGGACTGTACATGATTATCACTGGACTGTGCATGATTATCACTGGACTGTATATGATTATCACTGGACTGATACATGATCATCACTGGACTGTACATGATTATCACTGGACTGTACATGATTATCACTGGGACTGTACATGATTATCACTGGACTGTATATGATTATCACTGGACTGATACATGATTATCACTGGACTGTACATGATTATCACTGGACTGTATATGATTATCACTGGACTGTATATGATTATCACTGGACTGATACATGATCATCACTGGACTGTACATGATTATCACTGGACTGTACATGATTATCACTGGGACTGTGCATGATTATCACTGGACTGTATATGATTATCACTGGACTGATACATGATTATCACTGGACTGTACATGATTATCACTGGGACTGTACATGATTATCACTGGACTGTACATGATCATCACTGGACTGTACATGATTATCACTGGACTGTGCATGATTATCACTGGACTGTATATGATTATCACTGGACTGATACATGATCATCACTGGACTGTACATGATTATCACTGGACTGTACATGATTATCACTGGACTGTATATGATTATCACTGGACTGATACATGATTATCACTGGACTGTACATGATTATCACTGGGACTGTACATGATTATCACTGGACTGTACATGATCATCACTGGACTGTACATGATTATCACTGGACTGTGCATGATTATCACTGGACTGTATATGATTATCACTGGACTGATACATGATCATCACTGGACTGTACATGATTATCACTAGACTGTACATGATTATCACTGGACTGTACATGATCATCACTGGACTGTACATGATTATCACTGGGACTGTACATGATCATCACTGGACTGTACATGATTATCACTGGACTGTACATGATCATCACTGGACTGTACATGATCATCACTGGGACTGTACATGATTATCACTGGGACTGTACATGATCATCACTGGGACTGTACATGATTATCACTGGACTGTATATGATTATCACTGGGACTGTACATGATTATCACTGGACTGTACATGATTATCACTGGACTGTACATGATTATCACTGGGACTGTACATGATTATCACTGGACTATACATGATTATCACTGGACTGTATATGATTATCACTGGACTGTACATGATTATCACTGGGACTGTACATGATCATCACTGGGACTGTACATGATCATCACTGGACTGTATATGATTATCACTGGACTGTACATGATTATCACTGGACTGTACATGATCATCACTGGGACTGTACATGATCATCACTGGACTGTACATGATTATCACTGGACTATACATGATTATCACTGGACTGTATATGATTATCACTGGACTGTACATGATTATCACTGGGACTGTACATGATCATCACTGGGACTGTACATGATCATCACTGGACTGTATATGATTATCACTGGACTGTACATGATTATCACTGGACTGTACATGATCATCACTGGGACTGTACATGATCATCACTGGACTGTACATGATTATCACTGGACTATACATGATTATCACTGGACTGTACATGATTATCACTGGGACTGTACATGATCATCACTGGACTGTACATGATCATTACTGGGACTGTACATGAATATCACTGGACTGTACATGATTATCACTGGACTGTACATGATCATCACTGGGACTGTACATGATCATCACTGGGACTGTACATGATTATCACTGGGACTGTACATGATCATCACTGGGACTGTACATGATCATCACTGGGACTGTACATGATCATTACTGGACTGTACATGATTATCACTGGACTGTACATGATTATCACTGGACTGTACATGATCATCACTGGACTGTACATGATTATCACTGGACTGTATATGATTATCACTGGACTGTACATGATTATCACTGGGACTGTACATGATCATCACTGGGACTGTACATGATCATTACTGGACTGTACATGATTATTACTGGACTGTACATGATTATCACTGGACTGTACATGATTATCACTGGACTGTATATGATTATCACTGGACTGTACATGATTATCACTGGACTGTACATGATCATCACTGGACTGTACATGATTATCACTGGACTGTACATGATTATCACTGGGACTGTACATGATCATCACTGGACTGTACATGATTATCACTGGACTGTACATGATTATCACTGGACTGTACATGATCATCACTGGACTGTACATGATTATCACTGGACTGTACATGATCATCACTGGGACTGTACATGATTATCACTGGGACTGTACATGATTATCACTGGGACTGTACATGATCATCACTGGACTGTACATGATTATCACTGGACTGTACATGATTATCACTGGACTGTACATGGGTATCACTGGGACTGTACATGATCATCACTGGACTGTACATGGGTATCACTGGACTGTACATGATTATCACTGGACTGATACATGATCATCACTGGGACTGTACATGATTATCACTGGGACTGTACATGATTATCACTGGGACTGTACATGATCATCACTGGACTGTACATGATCATCACTGGACTGTACATGATTATCACTGGGACTGTACATGATCATCACTGGGACTGTACATGATTATCACTGGACTGTACATGATCATCACTGGACTGATACATGATTATCACTGGACTGTACATGATTATCACTGAACTGTACATGGGTATCACTGGGACTGTACATGATCATCACTGGACTGTACATGATCATCACTGGACTGTACATGATTATCACTGGACTGTACATGGGTATCACTGGGACTGTACATGATCATCACTGGACTGTACATGATCATCACTGGACTGTACATGATTATCACTGGACTGTACATGATTATCACTGGCACTGTACATGATTATCACTGGACTGTACATGATTATCACTGGGACTGTACATGATTATCACTGGACTGTACATGATCATCACTGGACTGTACATGATTATCACTGGGACTGTACATGATTATCACTGGACTGTACATGATCATCACTGGACTATACATGATTATCACTGGACTGTACATGATTATCACTGGACTGTACATGGGTATCACTGGGACTGTACATGATCATCACTGGACTGTACATGATTATCACTGGACTGTACATGGGTATCACTGGACTGTACATGATTATCACTGGCACTGTACATGATCATCACTGGACTGTACATGATCATCACTGGCACTGTACATGATTATCACTGGACTGTACATGATCATCACTGGACTGTACATGATCATCACTGGACTGTACATGATTATCACTGGACTGTACATGATCATCACTGGGACTGTACATGATCATCACTGGACTGTACATGATTATCACTGGACTGTACATGATCATCACTGGACTGTACATGATTATCACTGGGACTGTACATGATCATCACTGGACTGTACATGATCATCACTGGACTGTACATGATTATCACTGGACTGTACATGATCATCACTGGGACTGTACATGATTATCACTGGGACTGTACATGATTATCACTAGGACTGTACATGATCATCACTGGAACTGTACATGATTATTACTGGACTATACATGATTATCATTGGACTGTACATGATTATCACTGGACTGTACATGATCATCACTGGACTGTACATGATTATCACTGGGACTGTACATGATTATCACTGGACTGTACATGATTATCATTGGACTGTACATGATTATCACTGGACTGTACATGATTATCACTGGGACTGTACATGATTATCACTGGACTGTACATGATTATCATTGGACTGTACATGATTATCACTGGACTGTACATGATCATCACTGGACTGTACATGATCATCACTGGACTGTACATGATTATCACTGGGACTGTACATGATCATCACTGGACTGTACATGATCATCACTGGGACTGTACATGATTATCACTGGACTGTACATGATTATTACTGGACTGTACATGATTATCACTGGACTGTACATGATCATCACTGGACTGTACATGATTATCACTGGGACTGTACATGATTATCACTGGACTCTACATGATTATCACTGGACTGTACATGATCATTACTGGACTGTACATGATCATCACTGGGACTGTACATGATTATCAGTGGACTGTACATGATTATCACTGGACTGTACATGATTATCACTGGACTGTACATGATCATCACTGGGACTGTACATGATTATCACTGGACTGTACATGATCATCACTGGACTATACATGATTATCACTGGGACTGTACATGATTATCACTGGACTGTACATGATCATCACTGGGACTGTACATGATTATCACTGGGACTGTACATGATTATCACTGGACTGTACATGATCATCACTGGGACTGTACATGATTATCACTGGGACTGTACATGATCATCACTGGGACTGTACATGATTATCACTGGGACTGTACATGATCATCACTGGACTGTACACGATTATCACTAGACTGTACTTGATTATCACTGTGACTGTACATGATTATCACTGGACTGTACATGATCATCACTGGGGCTGTACATGATCATCACTGGACTGTACATGATTATCACTGGACTGTACATGATCATCACTGGGGCTGTACATGATCATCACTGGACTGTACATGATCATCACTGGGGCTGTACATGATCATCACTGGGACTGTACATGATTATCACTGGGGCTGTACATTATCATTACTGGACTGTACATGGACCTAATAGGTGTCTCCACTCTTGATATTTATATAATGTACTAATACGAAGTCAGTGTCCATTTGTCAGAGGGTTTGCCCTTTACTGAACAGTATATAGTTAAGATACTATGCAGAAACCATTTTGTCTGTATATATTAAGCCTGTGAGTTGAAGAAAAATTAGTTTCCTTTCTCTAGAAAGATTTAGAGAAGAGTTTGAAACCTACATACAATGAGAGCATGTTTATTTCCCTGATAAGGCGTCTTTTTGTACATTCACATGAATCTTATCTATGCGGGAGAGATGCACCTGATGTTTATGTATAGGGAGATGCTAGTTTCACATTCCATGAGAGGCCACTTTATGTTCTTCTATTATTTTCACATCCTACTGTCAATTAATTTTGTTTTTTTTCTACTGTCTTCCCTGAAGATTTTTGGCCTTGGAATGCCATCTAACGGCATGAAAGATTGTTTCCTTTAAGTCTGTATTCAGATTAGGGTATGTGTTATTAACCAATCAGAGAGCTTTTTGGAATTTTGTATATTACCTAATATTCTAATTCTCTAAGGGTTTGACCTCTGAGTGAACAATGGGTTGTACCTTTCTACTAAGGGTGGGTCTAGCTAATATATGCCAGCTAATATAACTCGGGGGATAAGGGATTTTGGTTGGCTGAATTTCCTGATTACTGTACCTGGCCCATGGTGAATATTGTTGTGTCTGAGAGAACCAGGCCCTAATCTAGGACTGGATAATAATTACACATTTATTTGTATATGCCCTGTAATGCTTCTAGAATTATTATAACCCAGTTTATTCTGGGATATCCTCATTTGAATACTCTCCGATAGACTTTGCCCTTCTGCTGGGGACCATTACATTTGTAGGCATTTGGGCTGTAAAGTTGGAATATTCTAGAGGCGCTACAGTACCAGTCATAGAGATAATTGGGTGAGATTAGATTGATAGTAATTTAGATCATTGAGAGTTACGTAGTTAGCCAGAATTGCTGACACCTGCTGTGGGATGTGTTTGAGACCCACCTCTTGCATGTGCAGACAATTCACATAAGGCAATTCTGAGATGGTCATTGTGCATCATTGATCTGGTGTTCATTATTAACCCTTGTATTGCTGTCTGTGAAGTTTTCCTTCCGTTTCTCTTTTGGTATGTGGTTCTGGTGAGAGGTTACATTGTATGCGTGGTGGTGTCAGGGGCATGGTCTTGATCTGTTGAGACAGTCACCTATGAAAATCTTAACAGAGCAAGGTAGCGTCCGCCATCTTGGATTAAGTAGCGGCTGGTCCTTTGCAATCCATAGTTCTGGTTAACCCCTGCAGTGCTGCATTGTGTAGCATACATGATGTTGACATTATAATCTTTATGGTATACGTTGCATTTGTATATTCATATTATCCTTGCTTTTCTATAACCATATAGTATTATTTTGCTTAGGATTATAATATAGTAATGCAATTTATTACTTTGTAATGTACTTCACAATTCTGTGTTACATCCAGTAGGCATGCATTTTGAAAACAGCAGATAAATAGTTAAATTCTATTTATCAGATCTGGGACATTTTGTATTCCAGATAGGTTGTTAATTCTTGCAATACTGTGCACGTGGCTTTGGGTTGATATGCGACATGTGGCCATGTTGAGCATATCTCACGTGAAAAATCTCTTGCCACATAGTTGCCCTAGTACATACAGTGTGGGGTAGGTACTTTTACGCTGCCACCATCTGTATTGTAATTAATTACTAGCACAGCAGGAATACTTGGGAGAAATTGACACCCCTTTTATATTAGCACAGCAGGAATACACGGGGTAATTGTTTGCGGTGGTGGATTCCTCTTCATACAAAATTTCTGTGGATCCCCTAGCAACCAATCACTTTAACCCATTAACTGATAGAGAGGCCACTAACTGTCTGTGAAATAATGTATAGTGACCTCTGATTGCACACTTTCCAAGTGTCCCTCTTTAGGAGATATTTGGGGCCCATACCTTCCAAGTGTCCCTCTTTAGGAAATATTAGGAACCTTACTTCCCAAATGTCCCTTTCTTGGAGATATTAGGAGCCTTACCTCCCAAGTGTCCCGCTTTAGGAAATATTAGGGGTCCATACATCCCAAGTGTCCCTCATTAGGAGATATTAGGGGTCCATACCTCCCAAGTGTCCCTCTTTAGAAGATAGTAGTAGTCCAAACCTCTGAAGTGTCCCTCTTTAGGAGATATTAGGATCCATACCTCCTAATGTCCCTCTTTAGGAGATAATAGTAGTCTGAACCTCCCAAGTGTCCCTCTTTAGGGGATATTAAGGGTCCATTCCTTCCAATTATCCCTTTTTAGGAAATATTAGGGGTCTGTACCTTCCAAGTGTCCCTCTTTAGGAGATATTAGGGGTCCATACCTCCCAAGTGTCCCTCTTTAGGAGATATTAGGATCCGTACCTCTCAATGTCCCTCTTTAGGAGATAATAGTAGTCTAAACCTCCCAAGTGTCCCTCTTTAGGAGATATTAGGGGTCCATTCCCTCTAAGTGTCCCTCATTTGTAAATATTAGGGTCCCGTTCCTCCCAAGTGTCCTTCTTTAGGAAGATATTAGAGGCCCATACCTTCAAACTGTCTGTCTTTAGGAGATATTAGGGGTCTGTAACTGCTAAGAATCCCTCTTTAGGAGGGAGAGCACCTCTTTGATGCCTAAAGACTAAAATCCAGTTTTCTCTATTGTCCAATATGAAAAACAGGTACCATGGGGATATACCAACACTAAACTTCCAGAGGTGGGAAGAAGGAGAAAGGACCTCACGCGTGTCCCCATGATACCGGAGTTCCCTAAGACTATCCAGAATTGGAACAGCCTAAACCAACACTGATTGTCAATGGACACTAAAAATCTTGCACAGCACACAAGAGCTAACCAGGATCAAACAGCTGAACAACAATAAGGCAAAAGGAAAGAATAGGTCCTTAGACAGGCAGAACCGCCAGAAGCAACTTCCTGCCAAAGCTGGCTTCAGCTGAAGCCAGAACATCCACACGTTAGTCCTTAGCAAATGTATGCAAGGAGGATCAAGCTGCTGCCTTGCACAACTGCTCAGTCGAGGTCTAATTCTTGTAGGCCCAGGAGGCCCCAACAGACCTAGTGGAATGCACTGTGACTTTGAAGGGAACAGGTTTCTTTCTAGTTTGTATACCTGACAAATGGTAGACTTGATCCAAGAGGCTATAGTGACCTTGGAATCAGCCTGACCCACCCTGGGACCTCAGGAGTGACAAACAGGGAATCTGTCTTATGAAAAGACTCTGTACGGCATACAGAAAACTTAAGGCATCAAACCATATCCAACAAGTGGATATCCCTCTCCTTGTCAGATTTAGGGTCAGGACAAAATAAAGACAATCTCCTGATTGATGTGTAACTCAGACACCACCTTAAGAAGAAATTCCTGAGAGGTTAAAAAAACTGCCTTGTCCTTGTGAAAAAAACAGGAAAGGCGGCTTGCAAGACAAAGCCTGCAACTCAGCAACCATACAGACTGAGACCACAGCCAAAAGAAAATTAATTTTTCATATCAACTGATGCAAAGGAATGGTGGCAAGGGATTCAAAGGGAGGCCTCTAGAAAACAACCAAAGCCAAATTAAGATCCCACGATGGCATGGGAGCCTTGGAGGCCAGGAAAGCATGATGACCTCGTGAACACCATGACAATACGTCTCTGGAAAGACACAGAAAGAGCAGAAATTTGAACCCACAAGGAATCGAGTCCTTTGTTCACACTATCCTGGAGAAAGGAGAGCACTAATGGAAGGTCAAAATCCTGAGAGGACGGAGATCTGTCCACATACCAGGAATGAAAAAGAGACCATAACTTGTGGTAGGCCTTAGAGGAGACAGGCTTTTGAGACTGAATCATAGTGGAAATTACCTCAGTGGATAAAAGTTTTTTCCTCAAAATGTGGGCTTCAACACCCATGCCGTCAAAGCCAGCTTTTTCACATCTTCTTTTCAAAGGTATTCCTGAAAAAGAAGGTCCGGTCTGGGTCGCAGTGGAAACATTTCCTGAATGGAAAAACTCACTAGTTCCACAAACCATGCCCTCTTGTTACAATAAAGAGCAGCCAGAATCACGGTCACATAATCCATTCTGATCTTCCAGAGCACCCTGGGAATGAGAGGAATCTGAGGAAAGACATAAGCGAGGAGGAAGTGCCACGGAATCAACATTTTGTCTGTGGCAAAGGCCAGAGGATCCCCCACATCAGGAGCAGAAGACCGGAACCTTCCTGATGCCCCTCGTGGAGAGATGGTCCATCAGCGGCAGTTCATACCATAACATAATCAACTGGAACACTTCCAGACTGAGTTCCCACTCCACCGGATCTACATCTTGGTGACTTAAAAAACCTGCCAGAACGTTTTCCACCCCTGGAACATAAGAGGCTGAGATGGCTGGAACGTGGGCTTCTGCCCACCCCAGAATGTACCTCACCTCTTACCAGGCGGTGGAGCTTCAGGTGCCCCTTGACTGTTGATGTAAACCATGCCTGTGGTGTTGTATTACTTGTACTTTCAACTGAGAGGTCCAGTATACCAGAGCGAGACAGATCTCCCTGAGCTCCAGAACATTGATGGACTGAAGAGCTTCTTCCGCAGTCCACCTGCCCTGGATCCCCAGGTGACCCAGCACCACCTCCCAGCCGCTCAGGCTGGCATCCGTCATGACCAGAGTCCATTCCCGGATTGTAAAGGGTTTACCCTGTTCCAGGTGGCACAGTTGCAACCACCACTGTACGTGTTGTCTGGCTTCCGGAGAGAGGGAGATCTTCTGATCCAGAAGAGCCAAATTCCAGTGCTACTTCTGGATGACATACCTCTGAAGCTCCCTGGTGTACACCCGAGAGTAAGGCACTGCTTCTAGGGTAGACACTAGTCAGCCCAGAACCCTCATGTACTCCCTGACCATGGCTGAGAGCCACTTCAGGGCTTGAGACACATCCTGACTGATCTGCAGGATATTATCCTCTGTCAAAAAAACTTCCCCAGGCAGGTATGCAACCTCATTCCTAGGAACACCAGCTCCTGGGATAGCACAGGAGAAGACTTTGTCATGTTCAGAATCCACCCATTGTGGACCACAAGTCGAGCACATTATCGGACATCCTGGGCCAAGAGATCCTCTGAAGGAGCCTTGATGAATAGATCATCCAGATAAGGAGTCATAGAAATGCCCCAGGTGTGAATGAAGGCTGTTAAGGCCCCCATGATCCTGGTAAACACCCGAGGAGCTGAGACCAAGCCAAAAGGCAGAGCGATGAACTGGTAGTGCTCCGAGCCTAAGGAAAAATGCAGATAGTGTTGGCTGTCCGGATGGATTGGAATGTGCAGGTACGCATCCTGAAGATCCAGAGACACCAGATACTCCCCTGGGTGCATCATTGCAATGACAGAACACAAGGATTCCATTTTGAAGCGTGCAGTCTCCACATACATGCTGAGAGACTTGAGCTCCAGAATGGGATGGTAGACGCCATCCTTCTTTGGAACCACAAACAGGTTGGAATAGAAACCTGAACCTTGTCTTGGGGAGGTACTGGAACCAGAACCTTCTTTTCCAGCAACAGCTGCGTTGCATCTCAGAACAGATTCAACTTGGCTGGTACAGTAGGGACTCTGCATGGTCAGAAACAAAAAGGAGGAAGGGATCTGAAACCTATTCTGAGCTCTTCTGAAATTACCTGAAAAACCCACCGGTACACGATAGAGGATTCCCATGTGTCCTGAAAAAGGCGAAGACTCCCACCTACAGGAACTTACTGACCAGGATTCTGCAAGTCATGCTGGAGCTGGTTTGATGGACTTAGACCTTGAAGCTGGTCACTTGGGCTGCCAGTGTTGTCTGGGCTTGGTGAGGGGGAAAGGTGCGAGTTGGAGGCCTGTGAAGTTTGCGGCCTTTGCACCTCCGTTTGGCAGGGACAAAAATACACAGTTTCTTCATAGTAGGACATTTGTTGGCCATCTGAGGTAATCAGGTGCTCTTTCCCCCAGTAATATCACTAATAATCTGCTTTAGCTTAAGTCCACACAGGGACTTGACCTGAAAGGTTAAGGAAACCAGTGACTTTTTGGAAGAATGGTCCGCAGACCCAATCTTGAGCCACAAAGTGTGTTGCGCAGTAACAAAGAAGGCTTTTGCAGACAATCTGACTGCCTCAAATAAGGCCACAGAAATATAAGTGTTGGCCTCTTTCATGTTTGCTAAAAAGAACCATAACTCCTCCTTGGAAGCATCGGCATGGACAGCTTCCACCATCTGTTCACCCATAAGGCAACAGCCCTGTTAACCCAGGCTGAGGGAACCTCAATGCAGCCCCAGTGGGCGTGAATTAGCCCTGAGGATAGAAGAGTCCCACTCATCCGCCAAAGGTAGAGCAGTGGACTTGGCTAGCCTGGAGACTAAGGATACACAGAAGGGTGCCCACTGTGCCAAAGCTGCCTCTGAAAAGGGGTAGAGTCTAGAATAGAGGTTCTCAGCCCATGCCCTCAGGACCCACTAACAGGCCAGGACTTAGGAATTTCCCTGCTAGAACACAAGTGTGTTGATCAGAGGCTCAGTCATATTGATTAACTCACCTGTGCTCTTAAAAGGAAATTCTAAAATCCTGGTCTGTTAGTAGCCACTGAGGGCACAGATTGAGAACCACTGCTATACAGTGCCAGACCATTGTAGAGAATTTTTAACCCTTTGAGTGCCAGGGGGTAAGCAATGCATTGCATCCCCTCTGGCATTGAAATGGTTAAGTTACTCTTTCTGTAAGTGAATGATTTAGAAGAAGATGAAAGTATTTTTGTTACACAGACTAATTTAACAGATATATACAGAAGTTTATACCCACATTACTGTGGGTTTTATTGATGTGGAGCAATCTGATACATTGGTATATACACCACACAGCGTGATCTCCTAAATAGAGGAGCAGAGGGATTTGGGTGTCAAACAGGGACTGTCCCTCCTATACTGTATAGTACCAGTCCTTATACACAGACACATGCAGACTGTATACTATACAGCAGAGGTTCTCAGCCTGTGCCCTCAGTGGCCACTAACAGGGACTGTCCCTCCTATACTGTATAGTGCCAGTCCTTATACACAGACACATGCAGACTGTATACTATACAGCAGAGGTTCTCAGCCCATGCCCTCAGTGGCCACTAACAGGCCAGGACTTAGGAATTTCACTGCTAGAACACAAGTGTGTTGATCAGAGGCTCAGTCATATTGATTAACTCACCTGTGCTGTTAAAAGGAAATTCTAAAATCCTGGCCTGTTAATAGCCACTGAGGGCACAGATTGAGAACCACTGCTATACAGTGCCAGACCATTGTAGAGAATTTTTAACCCTTTGAGTGCCAGGGGGTAAGCAATGCATCCCCTCTGGCATTGAAATGGTTAAGTTACTCTTTGTGTAAGTGAATCATTTAGAAGTAGATGAAAGTATTTTGTTACACAGACTAATTTAACAGATATATACAGAAGTTTATACCCACATTACTGTGGGTTTTATTGATGTGGAGCAATGTGATACACTGGTATATACACCACACAGTGTGATCTCCTAAATAGAGGAGCAGAGGGATTTGGGTGTCAAACAGGGACTGTCCCTCCTATACTGTATAGTGCCAGTCCTTATACACAGACACATGCAGACTGTATACTATACAGCAGAGGTTCTCAGCCCATGCCCTCAGTGGCCACTAACAGGCCAGGACTTAGGAATTTCCCTGCTAGAACAGAAGTGTGTTGATCAGAGGCTCAGTCGTATTGATTAACTCACCTGTGCTGTTAAAAGGAAATTCTAAAATCCTGGCCTGTTAATAGCCACTGAGGGCACAGATTGAGAACCACTGCTATACAGTGCCAGACCATTGTAGAGAATTTTTAACCCTTTGAGTGCCAGGGGGTAAGCAATGCATCCCCTCTGGCATTGAAATGGTTAAGTTACTCTTTGTGTAAGTGAATCATTTAGAAGTAGATGAAAGTATTTTGTTACACAGACTAATTTAACAGATATATACAGAAGTTTATACCCACATTACTGTGGGTTTTATTGATGTGGAGCAATGTGATACACTGGTATATACACCACACAGTGTGATCTCCTAAATAGAGGAGCAGAGGGATTTGGGTGTCAAACAGGGACTGTCCCTCCTATACTGTATAGTGACAGTCCTTATACACAGACACATGCAGACTGTATACTATACAGCAGAGGTTCTCAGCCCGTGCCCTCAGTGGCCACTAACAGGCCAGGACTTAGGAATTTCACTGCTAGAACACAAGTGTGTTGATCAGAGGCTCAGTCGTATTAACTCACTTGTGCTCTTAAAAGGAAATTCTAAAATCATGGCCTGTTGGTAGCCATTGAGGGCACAGATTGAGAACCACTGGTCTAGAAAACCTCATGGTGATAGACAAACTCTTATCTTCCATTCACCTCAATGTATCTGATCAAGAGTGTCATTAGGGGGAAAACAGTAGAATATTTCCTACATCTCTGGAAGACATCTGCAGAGGATGGCTCCTCATCAGGAGTATCAGGGACCTGAAGAGTCTCCAGAACAGCCCTAATAAGTCCCTCAGCCATGTGAAAGGGGTCCACCTCATAAGAGTCCCCATAGAAGTAGAAAGAATCCATATCTTCATATTCCCCTTCCTCGCATTCCACCTCTGAAAAATCCATCTCAGAGGTGGCCCCTATGAGTGCAGGCATACTCTGAGGTCTAGGGGCCACATACTTGAAAGTAGTGGGGGTTTCCAAGATTAAAGAACCCCTTGGGTGGAGTGAGGAAATTGGGCAATTGTGAAAAATAATGATTTTACCAAGCTGGCTCTTGTTCAGTGCTGGAGGGGCCCGGTGGAGTAGTGGGGGCCATATCACAGAAGAGAGGGGCAGAGAGATCCAGAATACTCTCTAGGGAGCCCTGTTTGACATGAGGAACAGTAAGCAAGGGGGTCAGTGATGCCCTCCAGTCCTTAGCCTTAGGACTGGCCCCATGTCCATTAGAATCCAACATCCTGACAGAAGTAATGTCTAAAATCACTAGTAACAGTTCCACAGACTAAAAGTTCACCCAAGAAAAGCCCAGAAAGTACTTATGTGGCAAGTGAAGCGTTAATCTGAGATGGAGAGCAAGAAGAGTCTGCCTCTGCATAGGATAAGCAAGAGTGGTCAGTCCACTCCAGGGGAAGCCCAGTAATGGTAACCCACCTAATGGGGAAATTGTAACAGCCCCATATCTACTAGAAAAATAATAAATATATCTAAAAGTAACAGGAGTGCTCTGGCCATGATTTCACCTAGAAGGACTCATCATAACTGGAGGAGGAGCTAGGGTGGAGCTGGGAGTCTCCACTCACAAGATTCTGTCTTTTTTGAGGAGGATCTCAACCCCATGGAACCTGTGTTCCATATTGAACGATACAGACATAAGTGTATCACATTGCTCCAAAGCAAAAAAAAACAACAACTCACATTATTGTTTGGTTATACCTCATTATATGTGTTTATAAATGAGTCTATTTAATTTGCTTTCTCTGTCATCCAATACAGGTTACTGGTAACTTTAAGTAGGCAGGAACAATTCTAGAAATGACTGCAGGGGGTGGAGCCTGCCTTCCCTCCTTGGCTGCAGCTAGCCAACCAGCTCCAGAAAGATTTGTTCCTTGGTGAAGATAACACGGGCAAGAGAACTTGTTTTATTTTTCTGTTAGATATGGAATACCACCATTAGGTGGATTACCATAACTGACAATGCCCTTAGATATGGATAGCTCAGTATCCAGGTGATTTTTGTGGACCTTAAGCCCTGAGGGGGGAAATCTTGATTCCAAGTGCTTCCCCAGGAGTTACCCACCGAGGTTACTTCTTACTACATGGTAATCTGAAGACAGAAGATCTGCAGGAAAGGTGAGATACCCTATGAGTGCTGCAGGTCCACATGTCCCACAGTGCCCCTCCGCACAGGGGTTATTCCTGGGAGTTCTACTCCTGCACTCACTGGGTCTTTCTGTTATGTCTGTCAGTGTTTGGAGCAACTTTGTGTGGTAAATTAACCCTTTAACTGCTGGTTGGCATCTTTTGGGGTGGTTATTGGCACTTTCCCTACTGGGCACAGTGTTTTCTGGGTCTGATTACGTGTTCTAGTGATGTTTCATGTATTTTTATTTCTCAGTTCTAACTCTGACAAAATTGAGCGCGCGCTTTACCGCATAGACACCATTGTTCCATTCACTTCTATGGGACTGTACAGTTTGAGACATATCTCTGCAACTGCTCAACGTAGCGACTTCAGAGATGGCTCATTTTACTTGTCTGACCTTGCTCTATCATCTGGTTCACATTGCAAGTGTGTTGGGGGCTCAGGAGGTTTCGGGCACTGTTGGGGTACTTTTTCTGGGAAAACTACATTTCCCATGAGTGCTTGTTTCGCACTCGTCTCTGATTGTCTCCCGCTGTGGTAGCCATCTTGTAAGCTTTACAGAACGAGTATCTCACGCAGGGCTTGGACTCGCCTTCTCTCCTTTGCAGATTAACCCTTCCCCTGCCAAATAATTGTATTTTAGCGATTTCTGGTGAAATATTAATCTTACACACTGTAAATTGGGTGATTAATTATTCTGAATGTTGTTGACACTGTGAAAATGTCTGGCTTGGGGCCAGGCCCAAGACTGAGAACGCTGGGGTCTCTGTATCCCACATTTCTCATTGCTCCTCATGTCATACAGGGTTGCCTAGAGAATTCTCAGGTCATTTATGCCCAGCATGTTCTGATGTCCCTGAGTCTCTCCCAGGGACCTCCAGACATGCATTAGAGCCAGTTTGGGTGCAAGAGTTCAAGGCTGCTACCAGGGACCTCAGGTCTACGTTGCAACTCTTTCCATCCCAGTTACAGGGGGTCTTCCATTCCTGGCAAACCCCTTCCTCAGTCAGATCTTCCCTTCCCAAACCGCAAGGAGTACCTGACATTTCAGATTCTTCTGAAGTGGAACTGTTGGTGGATTCAGATGTTTAGGAATGTTCTGCTGTGGGCTCCTCTCAATTTTTTGGGATCTTTTGAGGTTGATGCAGAACCCTTGGCTGAGGGCCTGATCAGGGCTGTCTTAAACACCCTAAACATTCCCCCAGTTCAGGAGGTTTCCTCAGATCCCTCTGATGTATTCCAGGAGCCTATAAAGCCCCACATTTTTGTTTTCCACCTAACCCCACTCTGGACCACCTAGAGGCTGATGAGTGAAAATCTCCGGACAGAAAGCCTTCTGTCTCCAAGAAGTTTGCTAAGCTTTACCCCTTTTCTGAGGCGGTGCTTGCTCAATGGGTTCATCCCCCTAAGGTGGACGCTCCTGTCTCAAGACTACCACCTTACCAGTTTCTGATGTATCCTCTCTGAAGGACTGGACTGACAAGAAGCTTGAGGTTTCCCTCAAGTCCATTTTTGCCACTGCTGGTACTGCCATGCGTCCAGGATTCGCTATGGCATGGGTGAAACGGGCCATTGTGGTCTGAACTGAACAACTCACCCTAGCTGTACGTCGGGATGATTCATCTTCGGATATGTTAAGGCTCTTTGCCAACATATCTGAGGCCCAGCACAATGTTTCTGCTGCCTTATTTGATGCTATCCGTCTGGTGGCAAGGGTTTCCACCATGTCTGTGGTTGCCAGATGAGTTCTTTGGCTCAAGATCTGGGCTGCTGACACCGTTTCTAAGAAAGC
The DNA here is from genome assembly GCA_037306005.1 of Rhinophrynus dorsalis. NCBI lineage: Eukaryota > Metazoa > Chordata > Amphibia > Anura > Rhinophrynidae > Rhinophrynus > Rhinophrynus dorsalis. The sequence continues at coordinate 14,169 of JBBDGT010000329.1, read as the reverse complement.
CTTGCTGCCCTTGCCCTTTCAGGGTACATCCTTATTTGGGCCAGATCTTATGGATCTGATCAGTGAGGCCACTTGGGGTAAGAGTACTCATCTGCCCTTGGCCCCCAGGAAGAAACCTCCTCTCAAGCATAACAGGTTTTTTTCGTCCCTTTCAGACTGAGACACATACGGCGAACCAGGCAGTTCCCTTAGCTCCACATGCCTCCTCCAAGGCCAAACAGTAATGGAAGCCCAAGGACTCCTTCAAGCCCAAGGTTTTGAAGACTTCGCCGGCATGACTCGCCGAACCCAAGTCCCCATTCAGCTGTGGGTGGTCGTCCTTGTCACTCACAGCATTTGGGAGGATTCAGTGGTGGACCCGTGGGTTTTACAAGTAGTGGCAGAAGGGTACAGGATCCCTTTCGCCTCGCTTCCTCCTTTTTGCTTTTTCCCCTCTCATACGCCCCAGGGAGTCGAAAAACACTGTCTCTTCAACAAAGCTATCCAGTCGCTTCTGGTCAAGGATGTTCTGGAACCCATTCCAGTTCAGGACAGAGGTACGGGTTTTTACTCAAACCCCTTTGTAGTGTCCAAGGGTTGTCGTCAATTTTGGACTTGAAGGATCTCAATTTCTTTGTGATCCGGTCTCATTATCACCAGGAGTCCCTGAGGATGGTGATTGCTGCTATGATTCCAGGGGAATTTCTTGCTTCTCTGGACCTTCAGGATGCGTATTTACATATCGCCATTCATCCAGAGAGCCGGCAGTATCTCAGATTTGTCTGCGACCAAGGGCACTTTCAGTTCTCAGCTCTTCCCTTTGGTCTGACTACAGCGCCTCAGGTTTTCAACCATGTTCTGAGAGCCTTAGTGTCCATCCTCCACTGGGACAGCATCAGAGTTACTCAATACATGAACAACCTCTTTCTGAAAGCCCCCTCTGTGGAACTTCTTCGTCAGCATGTTCAGGACTGCATTCACGCTCTCACCCATCATGGGTGGATCATCAACTTGGACAAGTCAGATCTTGTCCCATCCCAGTGTCTGGTCTTCCTGGGCTTTCTCTTCGACACTCAGCAGAGCATGGTGTTTCTCACAGAGGAAGTGGCTCACCAGATCGCACACAGGGTTTCGGCTATTCTAGCTCAATATCCAGTTCCGCCAAGAAGCTATCCTCTCTGGTGGTGAAATTCATCTCCACCATCGAAGCAGTCCCCTTTGCCATGGCTCACACCAGGGAGCTACAGCGGTTTGTGATCCAGGTATGCAAGGGTCAGCCGGACCTTCTGCAGAAGTCAGTATCCCTCCCTATTCGTGTGGAACTGAGTTTGTCATGGTGGCTAGACCTCTCCAATCTCCTGAAGGGCAAGCCCTTCCTGATATCCTTCTGGACCACAGTGACGATGGATGCCAGCCTCTACGGCTGGGGAGCGGTCCTGGGTCGCCTGAGTGCTCAGGGACGGTGGTCTCCAGAGGAATGTCTCCTTCCCATCAATGTATTGGAACTTCGGGCAATATTTCATGCCCGTCGTCACTGGACGCCCCAGCTGGAAGAATGCCCAGTCCGGGTTCAGTCCGACAATGCCACGGCTGTGGCTTACATCAACAAGCAGGGAGGAACAAGAAGTCTCGCCACTTGGTTAGAGGTCAAGGCTATTTTTCTTAGGCAGAAGAACACGTTCCTGTCATATCCGCAGTGCGCATTCCAGACGTAGACAACCCACAGTGTTCAACCTCATTGTTCAGAAGTGGGGTCTTCCTTGCATCAACCTGATGGTGACAAGACACAACTGGAAGGTTCCAAGGTTCTGCTTTCGCTGAAGGGATCCTGTAGCTTTGGCAGTGGATGCCATGTCCATTCCTTGGTTATTTCCTCTGGCTTACATCTTCCCTCCCCTTCCTATGTTGCACAGGGTGTTACTGAAATTGAGACTGGAGCGTTGTCCAGTCATTCTTGTTGCTCCGTACTGGCCTCGACAAGTTTGGTTTGTGGAGCTTCTGGATCTGTTAGTGGCAGAGCCGTTCCAACTCCCCACTCATCTGGACCTTCTCCTCCAAGGTTACCAGTGGAAAGAGGACATTCATCGTCTGGCTTTGACGGCTTGGAAATTGAATCCTCAATATTGAAGAAAAAAGGTTTTTCTTCCGGTGTGGTGGCTACCATACTTAGTACTTACAAGCCAGTTTCCTCAAAGGCCGGCCACTGTGTCTGGTCGACCTTCCTATCTTGGTGTGCCAATAGGGACTGGTCTCAGGCATTTGATCTGCCCATGGTCTTGGCCTTCTTGCAGGACGGTGTGGATAAGGGCCTCAGTTTGTGTTCCCTTAAGGTTCAGACTTCTGCTCTCTCTATTTTCTTTCAGAGGCACATTGCTATCCTTCCTGATGTCAAGGTGTTTCTCAAGGGTGTTGCTCATACTCGCCCTGTTTTTAAGGCTCCTGCTCCTCAGTGGGATCTTAATCTGGTCCTGGATGTCCTTCAGCGCCCTGCATTTAAGTCCTTGGCTACTATTCCTCTACGCCTTCTGATATGAAAAATGGCCTTTCTCCTGGCGATCATGTCTGTTCGCTGTGTCACGGAGTTGCATGCTCTGTCCTGTAGACCACTATTTTTGGTGTTTCACAAGGACAAGGCGGTGCTTCTCACCTCTCAGGAGTTCCTTCCCAAGGTGGTTTCGGAGTTCCACATCAATCAGGAGATTGTGGTGCCCTCTTTCTGCCCTGACCCCACCTCTGACAAGGAGAGGGATATCCATTTGTTAGACATGGTGCGTTGTCTCAAGTTTTATATACATCGCCCTGAGTCTATCAGGCAATTAGATGCTCTGTTCGTCGTTCCTGAGGGTCCCAGGGCAGGAATACCTGCATCCAAAGTGACTATTGCTTCTTGGATCAAGTCCACTATTCGTAAGGCTTTTGAGCTGAGGAAAAAGCCTATCCCTTTCAGGGTCACGGCTCATTCTACTCAATCTATTGGGGCCTCTTGGGCTTGCAAGAATCAGGCCTCTGCTGATCAGTTGTGCAAGGCTGCCACCTGATCGTCTGTGCACACCTTTTCAAAGCACTAATGTGTTGGCATCGGCTGATGCCAGCTTTGGGAGGAAAATCCTGGAGGCAGTTTTGCCTATCTAGGATCTTCTTTGGTTCTTGGTGCTTCCTTCACTTTTGAGCCCTGTTGGCTCTAGTTCAATGTGCTGTGTAACAGTTTGGGGTGTTGTTACCCCTGTTCAGTGTCCGTTGACACCTTATTGTTGTTGGGCTATGTCTGATCTGATGGTTCATATACGCGCTGGTGACTTTGGGGGCCTTGCTCCTAATCCTTGCCTTACTTCCCACCTCTGGGAAACTCAATGGTTGGACATCCCAAAGTTACCAGTAACCTGTATTGGACAACAGAAAAAAGAGGATTTTAGTCTTACCTGTTAAATCCTTTTCTCTTAGTCCATACAGGTTACTGGTCTCCCACCCTGTCAAGAGACCATGCTTGGCTCTCCTGTGGCAGACCGTGGGGGTCCTTCGGGGTCACGCTCACAGGAGCCTTATTTCCTTCCACTATCATAGTTAGTGTCTCAAATCTTTCTGGAGCTGGTTGGCTAGCTGCAGTCAAGGAGGGAAGGTAGGCTGCACCCCCTGCAGTCATTTCTAGAATTAATCACCTACCCAAAGTTACCAGTAACCTGTATAGACTAAGAGAAAAGGATTTAACAGGTAAGAATAAAATCCTCTTTTTGTCTTCTTCTAGATAATTTATTCAATTACATAGAGAGGTGTCAATAGGTCATGAAGCCACTTAAAAATTCTCAGTAATCCCTACCCACCAAGTACATCTCCAGAAGCATCACCTAAATCAAAATTGTCCTTCTGTGGACATTTGAAATGTTGGAAGATATGTGAGTGTGACAGAGAGACCTTCCATTCAGTTGAACTCGTCTGTAATACATATCTGGACATGACATTTTGTTAAGTGGATAATGTTTAGATGGTTCTATAGGACCAAAGGAAAGTTTCATTCTATGGTTAATCTCATACAAACTGGTGTTCTTCATAATTGTGTATCTGATCCTATTGATTACATTTTACATTATCCAACAACTGCAGGCATTAAGAACATCTGCTTCTGTTTATTAGTGAGGCACATGAAACTGTACACTGGACAATGAGTTCACCCTAGGAGACAGCGCTTCCCACAGCCCCTCAATCGTCATCCACCACCAAGTTCCAGGCCCGAGACAATCAGACACTGGCTCTTCTCTTCCTGATGAATTTTGAGCTTGGCAGGAAAGCTGCACTGAGGGCTATATGTAGGAGGAAACACTGGAGCAATTCTGGACAAATAAACTGCACTACAGGGGACAGTTGAAAACGTCCAAGGATTTAAGTTTGAAGGTAGGTGGTTGGGTCAGAATCTAGACTAAAAGAGAAGAAATGTAGTTGGGTCAGAGTATGGACTACAAAAGGTAGGTGGTTGGATCAGAGTATGGATTAGAAGAGAAAGTAGGTGGCTGGTTATATGTACTAGAGGAGAAGGTAGGTGATTAGGTCAGACTATGGACTAGAGTAGAAGGTATTTGATAGGTAAGACCATGGACTAGGGGAGAAGGTAGGTGATTAGGTCAGTTCATGGATTGGGGAGTTGGTAGGTAATTAGGTCATACCATGGGCTAGGGGAGAATGTACGCGATTAGGTCAGACAATGGACTAGAGGAGAATGTGGGTGATTAGGTCAGACCATGGACTAGAGGAAAAGGTAGGTGATTAGATCAGATCATGGACTGGTGAGAATGTAGGAGATTATATCAGAGCATGGACTAAGGGAGAAGGTAGTTGATTAGGTAAGACCATGGACTGAGGAGAAAGTAGGTGATTAAGTCACAGCATGGAGTAAGGGAGAAAGTAGGTGATTAGGTCAGACACTGGACTAGGGGAGAAGGTAGGTGATTAGGTCAGACCATGGACTAGGGGAGAAGGTAGGTGAGTAGGTCAGAACATGGACAAGGAGAGAAGGTAGGTGATTAGGTCAGACCATGTACAAGGAGAGAATGTAGATAATTAGGTCAGACCATGAACTAGGGGAGAAGGCAGATGATTAGATCAGACCATGGACTGGGGAGAAGGCACGTGGCTGGTTAGAGTACACACTATAGGAGATTGTGGGTATCTGTGTCAGACTATGAACTAGTGGAGCAGGTAGGTCACTGGGAAAAAGCATGGACTAGAGGAAAATGTAGGTAGGTTCATCAGAATATGGATTAGGAAAAAAGGTAGGTGGCTAGGTCAGAGCACAGACTAGAGGAGAAAGTAGGTGGTTAGTTAAAAGCATGGACTAGGAGAGAAGGAAGGTGAATGGGTATGTGGATGGAGCAGTGGAGGGTCAGAGGATGGACTAGACAAAAAGGTAGGTGGTTGGTCAGGGTATGGACTAGAGGAAATTGTAGGTGGCTGGTCAGACTATGCACTCTTGGAAAAGGTAGGTAGCTAGAAAAGCATAGAGAAGGTATTTGGCTGGATCAGAATATAGTTTAGAGGATAAGTAGGTGGTTGGGTCTAGTCTAGAATTTAGTCTAGAGGATTACGTACGTGGTTGGGTCTAGTCTAGAATACAGTCTAGAGGATAAATTAGGTGGCTGGGTCTAGTCTAGAATACAGTCTAGAGGATAACGTAGATGGCTGAGTCTAGTCTAGAGGATAATGTAAATGGCTGGGTCTAGTCTAGTCTAGAGGATAACGTAGGTTTCTGGGTCTAGTCTAGACTAACAGAGAAGGTAGGAGTCTGGTTCAGCGAATGGACTTGAGAATAAGGTAGGTGGCTGGGTCAGTATATGGACTACAGGAGAAGCAGAGTATGGACTAGGAAAGATAGGTGGTTGGGTCAGAATATGGACTAAAGTAGAAGGTAGGTAGTTGGGTCAGAATTCTTCCTACAGAAGGTAGGTGGTTGGATCAGAGTATGCACTAGACGAGAATTTTAGGTGAATGGGTTAGGGTATGAACTACAGGAGAAGGTAGATGGTTGGGGTATGGACTAGAGGAGAAGATATGTGGTTGGAGTATGGACTAGAGAAGGTAGGTGGTTGGGGTATGGACTAGAGGAGAATGTAAGTGGTAGGGGTACGGACTAGAGAAGGTGAGTGGTTGGGTCGGGATGGACTTGATGGTGAAGGTAGGTGCTTGGGGTATAGACTAGATGGAGAAGGTAGGTGGTTGTGGTATGGACTAAAGGAGAAGATGGGGGGATGGGTCATTGTATTTACTAGAGAAGGTAGGTGGCTGGGTTACTGTATAGACTAGAGGAGAAGGTAGGTGGTTGGGGTATGGACTAGAGTAGAATGTAGGTGGTTGGGGTATGAACTAGAGAAGGTAGGTAGTTGGGTTGGGGTATGGATTAGAGAAGAAGGTAGGTGGTTGGGTTATGGACTAGAAGAGAAGAAAGGTGGTTGGGTCAGGCTAGGGACTAGAGGAGAATATGGGTGGTTGGGTCGGGGTACGGATTAGAGAAGCATGTAGGTCGTTGGGGATATGGACTAGAGGAGAAAGTAGGTGGTTAGGGTATGGTCTGGAGGAGAATATAGGTAGTTGGATCGGGGTATGGACTAGAGGAGAAGGTAGGTGGTTTGGTGTATGGACTAGAGGAGAAGGTAGGTGGTTGGGGTACGTACTGGAGGAGAAGATAGGTGGCTGGGTCAGTGAACAGACTAAAGGAGAAGATAGGTGGCTGGGTCAGTCTATGGACGAGAGGAGACAATAGGTGGATGGGTCAAAATACAGACTAGAAGATAAGTGGCTGGGTCGGGGTATGGACTAGAGGAGAAGATAGGTGGCTGGGTCGGGGTTTGGACTAGATGAGAAGATAGGTGGATGGGTCAGCCTATGGACTAGGGGAGAATGTAGGTGGCTGGGTCAGTGTATGGACTAGAAGACAAGATAGGTGGCTGGGTCAGTGTTTGGACTAGAGGAGAAGATCGGTGGATGGGTCAGTCTATGGACTAGAGGAGAATATAGGTGGCTGGGTCAGTGTATGGACTAGAGGAGAATATAGGTGGATGGGTCAGTCTATGGACTAGAGGAGAAGCAGATTTTAGATAATGTAATTTTGTAAGTAAGCACAAAGTATAAAGAGACAAGGGAGAAGCAATTTCGGGGAAACCGAGCTGCAAACTACAGGATGCTTTTAACTACTTGAATGCTTTGGATACTCTTCTATCATTCAGATGGTTAAAATACCCATTTAACTCAAGAGGAATATTATGAATGTTAATGTGTCCCCTATGGAACAGTAGATATGCTCTAGAATGTTCTCCTTTTGTCTTTGCCTTAAATGTGTCAGGAAGCCTCAAGTAACCCAGAGCCATTCTCTCCCTGGGGTGAGCATCAGTCCAGAGGATGATGGGAAACAGGTTGTCTTAGCTGCGATTGGACAGTTTATACAATCTGGTGTCTGGAAGGTCTGGGGTACGATGCAGTTCTAAGGTGAACAGCAGTTAGTGGCGTTAGGAAGTTATCCTTGGTGCTCAGGGTCAGAAGACAGAGGAGTGAAGTTTCATCAGTAGGTGACAGGGAGTGATGGGCACACTCCACTGGACATCCAGTAGAATGGCACTAGGTGGTCATTACATGGGGCAAACAGTGCTGGTGTAAAGCACAAGGGCACAGCAAGGTCACATCTACATGTTGTTCAACTCCAGCAAGGTCTGGTCCAAAGTGGTCTGGATCTCAACGTGCTCCTCTTTTGCAGTAGCGAGACTCTCTGGGGACAGTAAGCAGACGGATCAGAGTTTTATTAGTGAGCGATGTCTGTCCTGTTCCCAACCCCTCAGATCCCAAAAACACAGGAGAGAGGTAAGAGAACAACTCAAATGTAAATACACACACACTTATCCATATATCTACACACCCACATACACACTTATACATATATCTACACACACATATACACACACATATCCATATATCTACACACCCACATACACACTTATACATATATCTACACACCCACATACACACATCCATATATCTACACACACATATACACACTTATCCATATATCTACACACACGCACACATATCCATATATCTACACACACATCCATATATCTACACACCCACATACACACATCCATATATCTACACACCCACATACACACATCCATATATCTACACACCCACATACACACATCCATATATCTACACCCCCAACATACACAAACATATCCATATATCTACACACCCACATACACACTTATCCATATATCTACACACACATATCCATATATCTACACACCCACATACACACATCCATATATCTACACACACACACACACACACACACTGGCAGACCCCTCCCACTCACTACAGGTGTTCCCTAATGGCAGACCCCTCCCACTCACTGCAGGTGTTCCCTAATGGCAGACCCCTCCCACTCACTGCAGGTGTTCCCTAATGGCAGACCCCTCCCACTCACTGCAGGTGTTCCCTAATGACAGACCCCTCCTCCCACTCACTGCAGGTGTTCCCTAATGACAGACCCCTCCTCCCACTCACTGCAGGTGTTCCCTAATGGCAGACCCCTCCTCCCACTCACTGCAGGTGTTCCCTAATGGCAGACCCCTCCTCCCACTCACTATAGGTGTTCCCTAATGACAGACCCCTCCTCCCACTCACTACAGGTGTTCCCTAATGACAGACCCCTCCCACTCACTGCAGGTGTTCCCTAATGACAGACCCCTCCTCCCACTCACTGCAGGTGTTCCCTAATGGCAGACCCCTCCCACTCACTACAGGTGTTCCCTAATGGCAGACCCCTCCTCCCACTCACTACAGGTGTCCCCTAATGACAGACCCCTCCTCCCACTCACTGCAGGTGTTCCCTAATGACAGACCCCTCCTCCCACTCACTGCAGGTGTTCCCTAATGGCAGACCCCTCCCACTCACTACAGGTGTTCCCTAATGGCAGACCCCTCCTCCCACTCACTACAGGTGTTCCCTAATGACAGACCCCTCCTCCCACTCACTACAGGTGTTCCCCTAATGACAGACCCCTCCTCCCACTCACTGCAGGTGTTCCCTAATGACAGACCCCTCCTCCCACTCACTACAAGTGTTCCCTAATGACAGACCCCTCCTCCCACTCACTGCAGGTGTTCCCTAATGACAGACCCCTCCTCCCACTCACTACAGGTGTTCCCTAATGACAGACCCCTCCCACTCACTACAGGTGTTCCCTAATGACAGACCCCTCCTCCCACTCACTGCAGGTGTTCCCTAATGACAGACCCCTCTTCCCACTCACTACAGGTGTTCCCTAATGGCAGACCCCTCCCACTCACTGCAGGTGTCCCCTAATGACAGACCCCTCCTCCCACTCACTGCAGGTGTTCCCTAATGACAGACCCCTCCTCCCACTCACTACAGGTGTTCCCTAATGACAGACCCCTCCCACTCACTGCAGGTGTTCCCTAATGGCAGACCACTCCTCCCACTCACTACAGGTGTCCCCTAATGACAGACCCCTCCTCCCACTCACTGCAGGTGTTCCCTAATGACAGACCCCTCCCACTCACTGCAGGTGTTCCCTAATGGCAGACCACTCCTCCCACTCACTACAGGTGTCCCCTAATGACAGACCCCTCCTCCCACTCACTACAAGTGTTCCCTAATGACAGACCACTCCTCCCACTCACTGCAGGTGTCCCCTAATGACAGACCCCTCCTCCCACTCACTACAAGTGTTCCCTAATGACAGACCACTCCTCCCACTCACTGCAGGTGTCCCCTAATGACAGACCCCTCCTCCCACTCACTGCAGGTGTTCCCTAATGACAGACCCCTCCTCCCACTCACTGCAGGTGTTCCCTAATGACAGACCCCTCCTCCCACTCACTGCAGGTGTTCCCTAATGGCAGACCCCTCCTCCCACTCACTACAGGTGTTCCCTAATGACAGACCCCTCCTCCCACTCACTACAGGTGTTCCCTAATGACAGACCCCTCCTCCCACTCACTACAGGTGTTCCCTAATGACAGACCCCTCCTCCCACTCACTGCAGGTGTTCCCTAATGGCAGACCCCTCCTCCCACTCACTACAGGTGTTCCCTAATGACAGACCCCTCCCACTCACTGCAGGTGTTCCCTAATGACAGACCCCTCCCACTCACTGCAGGTGTTCCCTAATGACAGACCCCTCCTCCCACTCACTGCAGGTGTTCCCTAATGACAGACCCCTCCTCCCACTCACTGCAGGTGTTCCCTAATGGCAGACCCCTCCCACTCACTACAGGTGTTCCCTAATGGCAGACCCCTCCCACTCACTACAGGTGTTCCCTAATGACAGACCCCTCCTCCCACTCACTGCAGGTGTTCCCTAATGACAGACCCCTCCCACTCACTGCAGGTGTTCCCTAATGACAGACCCCTCCTCCCACTCACTACAGGTGTTCCCTAATGACAGACCCCTCCTCCCACTCACTACAGGTGTTCCCTAATGACAGACCCCTCCTCCCACTCACTACAGGTGTTCCCTAATGACAGACCCCTCCCACTCACTGCAGGTGTTCCCTAATGGCAGACCCCTCCCACTCACTGCAGGTGTTCCCTAATGACAGACCCCTCCCACTCACTACAGGTGTTCCCTAATGACAGACCCCTCCTCCCACTCACTGCAGGTGTTCCCTAATGACAGACCCCTCCTCCCACTCACTACAGGTGTCCCCTAATGGCAGACCACTCCTCCTACTCACTACAGGTGTTCCCTAATGACAGACCCCTCCTCCCACTCACTACAGGTGTTCCCTAATGACAGACCCCTCCCACTCACTACAGGTGTTCCCTAATGACAGACCCCTCCTCCCACTCACTGCAGGTGTTCCCTAATGACAGACCCCTCCCACTCACTACAGGTGTTCCCTAATGACAGACCCCTCCTCCCACTCACTGCAGGTGTTCCCTAATGACAGACCCCTCCTCCCACTCACTGCAGGTGTTCCCTAATGACAGACCCCTCCGCCCACTCACTGCAGGTGTTCCCTAATGACAGACCCCTCCTCCCACTCACTGCAGGTGTTCCCTAATGGCAGACCCCTCCCACTCACTACAGGTGTTCCCTAATGACAGACCCCTCCTCCCACTCACTACAGGTGTTCCCTAATGACAGACCCCTCCCACTCACTACAGGTGTCCCCTAATGACAGACCCCTCCCACTCACTACAGGTGTTCCCTAATGGCAGACCCCTCCTCCCACTCACTGCAGGTGTCCCCTAATGGCAGATCCCTCCTCCCACTCACTACAGGTGTTCCCTAATGACAGACCCCTCCCACTCACTACAGGTGTTCCCTAATGACAGACCCCTCCCACTCACTACAGGTGTTCCCTAATGGCAGACCCCTCCTCCCACTCACTGCAGGTGTCCCCTAATGGCAGATCCCTCCTCCCACTCACTACAGGTGTTCCCTAATGGCAGACCCCTCCCACTCACTACAGGTGTTCCCTAATGACAGACCCCTCCCACTCACTACAGGTGTTCCATAATGACAGACCCCTCCTCCCACTCACTGCAGGTGTCCCCTAATGACAGACCCCTCCCACTCACTACAGGTGTTCCCTAATGACAGACCCCTCCCACTCACTACAGGTGTTCCCTAATGACAGACCCCTCCTCCCACTCACTGCAGGTGTTCCCTAATGACAGACCCCTCCTCCCACTCACTACAGGTGTTCCCTAATGGCAGACCCCTCCCACTCACTACAGGTGTTCCCTAATGACAGACCCCTCCCACTCACTACAGGTGTTCCATAATGACAGACCCCTCCTCCCACTCACTGCAGGTGTTCCCTAATGACAGACCCCTCCCACTCACTACAGGTGTTCCCTAATGACAGACCCCTCCCACTCACTGCAGGTGTTCCCTAATGACAGACCCCTCCTCCCACTCACTGCAGGTGTTCCCTAATGACAGACCCCTCCTCCCACTCACTGCAGGTGTCCCCTAATGGCAGACCCCTCCCACTCACTGCAGGTGTCCCCTAATGACAGACCCCTCCCACTCACTACAGGTGTTCCCTAATGGCAGACCCCTCCTCCCACTCACTGCAGGTGTTCCCTAATGGCAGACCCCTCCCACTCACTACAGGTGTTCCCTAATGACAGACCCCTCCCACTCACTACAGGTGTTCCCTAATGACAGACCCCACTTCCCAATCACAGCAGGTGTTCCCTAATGGCAGACCCCTCCTCCCACTCACTACAGGTGTCCCCTAATGTCAGACCCCTCCTCCCACTCACTGCAGGTGTTCCCCTAATGGCAGACCACTCCTCCCACTCACTACAGGTGTTCCCTAATGACAGACCCCTCCTCCCACTCACTACAGGTGTTCCCTAATGACAGACCCCTCCTCCCACTCACTGCAGGTGTTCCCTAATGACAGACCCCTCCTCCCACTCACTGCAGGTGTTCCCTAATGACAGACCCCTCCTCCCACTCACTGCAGGTGTTCCCTAATGACAGACCCCTCCTCCCACTCACTGCAGGTGTTCCCTAATGACAGACCCCTCCCACTCACTACAGGTGTTCCCTAATGACAGACCCCTCCTCCCACTCACTACAGGTGTTCCCTAATGACAGACCCCTCCTCCCACTCACTGCAGGTGTTCCCTAATGACAGACCCCTCCCACTCACTGCAGGTGTTCCCTAATGACAGACCCCTCCTCCCACTCACTACAGGTGTTCCCTAATGACAGACCCCTCCCACTCACTACAGGTGTTCCCTAATGGCAGACCCCTCCCACTCACTACAGGTGTTCCCTAATGTCAGACCTCTCCTCCCACTCACTGCAGGTTTTCCCTAATGGCAGACCACTCCTCCCACTCACTACAGGTTTTCCCTAATGACAGACCCCTCCTCCCACTCACTACAGGTGTTCCCTAATGACAGACCCCTCCTCCCACTCACTGCAGGTGTTCCCTAATGACAGACCCCTCCTCCCAATCACTACAGGTGTTCCCTAATGGCAGACCCCTCCCACTCACTACAGGTGTCCCCTAATGACAGACCCCTCCCACTCACTACAGGTGTTCCCTAATGGCAGACCCCTCCTCCCACTCATTGCAGGTGTTCCCTAATGGCAGACCCCTCCTCCCACTCACTACAGGTGTTCCCTAATGGCAGACCACTCCTCCCACTCACTACAGGTGTTCCCTAATGTCAGACCCCTCCTCCCACTCACTACAGGTGTTCCCTAATGGCAGACCACTCCTCCCACTCACTACAGGTGTTCCCTAATGACAGACCCCTCCCACTCACTACAGGTGTTCCCTAATGGCAGACCACTCCTCCCACTCACTGCAGGTGTTCCCTAATGACAGACCCCTCCTCCCACTCACTACAGGTGTTCCCTAATGTCAGACCACTCCTCCCACTCACTACAGGTGTCCCCTAATGACAGACGCCTCCTCCCAATCACTACAGGTGTCCCCTAATGACAGACCCCTCCCACTCACTGCAGGTGTTCCCCTAATGTCAGACCCCTCCCACTCACTGCAGGTGTCCCCTAATGACAGACCCCTCCCACTCACTACAGGTGTTCCCTAATGACAGACCCCTCCTCCCACTCACTACAGGTGTTCCCTAATGGCAGACCCCTCCTCCCACTCACTACAGGTGTCCCCTAATGGCAGACCCCTCCTCCCACTCACTACAGGTGTCCCCTAATGACAGACCCCTCCCACTCACTGCAGGTGTTCCCTAATGACAGACCCCTCCCACTCACTACAGGTGTTCCCTAATGGCAGACCACTCCTCCCACTCACTACAGGTGTTCCCTAATGACAGACCCCTCCCACTCATTGCAGGTGTTCCCTAATCGCAGACCCCTCCTCCCACTCACTACAGGTGTCCCCTAATGACAGACCCCTCCCACTCACTGCAGGTGTCCCCTAATGACAGACCTCTCCCACTCACTACAGGTGTTCCCTAATGACAGACCCCTCCCACTCACTACAGGTGTCCCCTAATGACAGACCCCTCCTACTCACTACAGGTGTTCCCTAATGGCAGACCCCTCCTCCCACTCACTGCAGGTGTTCCCTAATGACAGACCCCTCCCACTCACTACAGGTGTTCCCTAATGGCAGACCACTCCTCCCACTCACTACAGGTGTTCCCTAATGACAGACCCCTCCCACTCATTGCAGGTG